>SEYY01001229.1:66982-76982 GCA_009176605.1 Armadillidium nasatum
AAAGTAGGGTACAAGCTAAAAAGCATATTTTGAGTATCACATGAGGGATACCATCAGTACCTTACGCCTTCTTAGTGTAAAGCTAAGAGAGAGCAGAAATGGACTTCTTTAGAAGAAATTACAATTTTATACATAAGTTGGGGAGGGGAGGAGGAGAGGGTTGAAGGAGGAGGTATAGCTCCGAAATCATCTAAAGTTGAAGTAGTGGCAAAAGTCTTAGCAAAAAGTTCAGGTTTTAAAGAAGGTAAAATGGCAATTGTGCTGAAAGAAAATAGAAGTAGATTGAAAGAGGAAGAAGCTAACCTTGAGTTGACATATTTTGCAAACTGCCTGAAAGAGAAGAAGAAGAGCCAGAAAAATTATTGCATTTTGTATTGAGAAATGAGTTTTTGGTGTTACAAAGAACAAGACCAGATTTTGCACGATTTTGGGATGAAATATAAATTGCACGATTTCTGGTGTTTGAAACAACTTTAATTTCTGAAGGGAGCATCCTTGCACAAATAGCACGAGAATAAGCAGTGTTAAACCAAGGTTTGTGAAAGGGAAAGATTATAGAATGTAGTTTCCGTGCCATAGTGAATCACCTCGGTAACGCACTCTGCACGAGCATAGGGACCCTTCCCACGAAACTATAATCATTCCACAAGAAAGCAAAGAAGTCCGGCCGAAAGCCCGACCAGCTTGGGCACCGAAATGTCCCAAACGTTTTCTCGCAATGTTTCTTGCGAAACACTTGAAAAGATAGAAGAGGATACAGAGATAGGAAAGCGATCGGAAGAACTCAGAGGAGGAAAGAGTTTGACAGTATAAGGAGAAGGATTAAAAGTTTTAGAATATTGAGTTTATCCTCAAGACGATCAAGGATACTAGTAGGGAGCTGCACCAACTACCCAAGGTCGTTTTGGATGGAGAATTTGAAACGGACGCCGTCAGCTGTAATATGAAAACTAGAAGAAAGTCATTTGCGGCTGTGAATTTTGAAATCAACTAATATGATATTTCTGAGAAAGGAGAAGAAGAGAGAATGTTCTCTGTTTTAAAGTTTAGAAGTTGAAGAGTTTAGGATAGTGAGTAAATTAGGAGATAAACAGAACAAATGAATTTAGAAGTAGAATGGCAAGAGAGCTTTAGCCACAAGGTGGAAAATTCAGAAGACTCCAGATTAGATACAAGTAGCGCACATATGCATAACAACCTCCTTTGGCTGAATATTTAAGATATAGACAGTAAGAGGAAACAAAAAATGGTTTGTATCAAACGCTCAAGCACATGAGTTTCTGTCAAGAATAAGAGGTTAGGTCTAAAGGAAGAGAGGTGGTGTTCAACAAAATGGAAATTGTATTGAACACCGCGAATGTAGCAGAAATTATTGAAGAAAATAGACCATGTATTAGAGCAAGTCGGATGCAAAGTCTTGGTGGCACCAATTCTATATCACCTATCGATAATTTTGGTTATAATGGAGCCTGTCTAAGACAGGGTTGCATAATCTCTCCGGAATAATTTAATTTATTCGTGACACTGTGATGATAAAGATAGATAGGATAGGGAAAGTGGTTAGAATGAGGGAGCAGTATGGTATGTAGGATGCAGATGATGATGTACTTCTGACTGAGACACAGGAGAATTTGAAAGTGTTGTGGGTAAAAAATGAGAAGAGAAGGGGAGAAAGGTGTAGATGTGGGAGATGATTTACAGATTAATATGGGTAGGGAGAAATTGGAAAGAGTTACTTTATTTAGGTTTCTGAGGTGATTTTGGGAGAGAGAGACGTTTATATGGGCATAGGATAAGAGAAGGGGAGAAGGTGTTGGGTGGTTTGAAAGATATTTGTAGTAGAGGAAGGTTACCAAGAGAGGGAAAAGTGAGAAAGTTTGAGGGATGTTTGGGAGCGAAGTATGTAGGTTGGACACTAGGAAGAGAAGAAAAATAAAAGTTTTTGAAATGAAAGGTCTGAGGTCGTTTTGTGGTGTTGGTAGAAGAGATAGAGTCGGGAATGTTACAATAACGGAAATGTGTGGGTGGAGAAGGAGTATGGTTGAGACAGCTGAACAGAGTATGCTGAGATGGTATGGGCATGTTTGTAGGATGAATCAAGAGAGAATTTCTAAAAAAGGTATTTATTTCAGAAGTGGAGGGTGTGAGAAATAGGGGAGACGAGGGGAAGTTGGATAAGTAATGTCAAAGAGCTGTTAAGGGATAGAGGGATGAATTGGGAGGAGGGTGTGCGGTTGACGGTAGAGAGGATTGATTGGTAAATAGGTGAGTATTTGAACGGATGTGGCCTGAAGTAGACACAAACCACGATTGTGGGAAAGGTTGTAAGTATAATATATATATATATATATATATATATATATATATATATATATATATATATATATATATATATATATATATATATATATATATATATATATATATATATATATATATATATATATATATATATATATATATATATATATATATATATATTTATTTTTTTTTTTTTTTTACATTTTAATTTTTAAGAATATATAATATTTTAAAAATTTAGCTTTCAGTTATAAGATGTATTGTGGTTAATGGTTATTCATAAATATTAAGTTTTCACTTTTTTAAAAATGAAATATTTTACTCGTTTACATTCTTTCAATCAAATAAAATTTGTCTTTACTGTTTTATTACTTTTCTCCTATTTCAATTGCAATAGTACTTTATAATATTAATATAAATGATAATTATAGTTTTATAAAATGTAAACTACTAAATAGAAAGGAAGTGTTTGAAGTAAAGTATGTACTGTATTTCAGTGAACTTCATTATATGGAATTGTCTCTAATGTAAAAATTGAATTATTTTACAGGTTTCTTAATAAGTATATTCTTTTTCTTTCACCATAATGAGAGAATCAGAATTGGAATTGGAGGTTTTTCTGGATTCGGAATCGGAATTTTTTTTTGGTATCGTTCCATCATTATATATATATATATATATATATATATATATATATATATATATATATATATATATATATATATATATATATATATATATATATATATATATATATATATATATATATATATATATATATATATATATATATATATATATATATATATATATATATATATGGTCAGACGGCACTTTGGGATCCTTAAATGTTTCAAAAACTACTAAACGTATGTTAAAAAGGATAATTTTTGGAATCCTTGAAGAATTTTGATAAAGAAAATTATAAAAGATATTGAAATAAGTTTAAGAAAAAAAAAATTGCTTGTGTACGATAATTGAGGAAAATTCTGGCCTTATTATTATTATTATTAAGTTTTTTAGCGAACCTAGTTCGACTTATTTAACCTGAACGACCGAAGATCGCCGTGGTATGCAGACCTAACTGATTGCTAGAATGTTGCTGTAGGATACAAGCCTACTGCTATATTACACCATATATATATATATATATATATATATATATATATATATATATATATATATATATATATATATATATATATATATATATATATATATATATATATATTACAAAATTTCTTACTTAATCGCGAAAGTTTGTTACTCCAAAAACGCGAAATTAATCTCAGAAAAAGAGACGCTGCCAAACGTACGATGTCGTTAAACGTATTTAAAAAATATAAATTACTTAGTTATTAAAATTTTTTTTTTTTAATATCCAATTTTTCTTTATCAAAATTCTTCAAGGATTCCAAAAATGTTATCCTTTTTAACGTACGTTTAGTAGATTTTGAAATATTTAAAGATCCCAAAGTGCTGTCTATCATATATATATATATATATATATATATATATATATATATATATATATATATATATATATATATATATATATATATATATATATATATATATATATATATATATATATATATATATATATATATATATATATATATATATATATATATATATACAGTGGAACTCCAATATTCGTCATTAATCCGTTCCCGAGGGGATGATGAATATCGAAAAAGACAAATATCGAACAATTTTTCCCATAGGAATTAACAAAAATGGATTAATTCGTTCCCAGCCTCGAATTTTGCCTATCTATTCTTTAACAAAAAAAATTTCACTCTAGAATCGATCTCCGAAATCATTTCGAACACTGTACAATTTAACTACAGTACATATTGATCAGCGTACTGCCATAAATAATACGTAATACGCACTGTGTAGGCCAACATAAATTCTAAACATAAATAAAATTTTAAAAAGAAATTTACCTTTTGGATAAGAAAAACAATGATTGTTATTAAGAGTTTTTATTTTTAAGGTTATAGGCTCGTAGGTAGGACGAATATCGAAAAAAAAATTGACGAAAAAACAGGGCGAATATCGAAAAAGACTAATATTGGAGTTCCACTATATATATATATATATATATATATATATATATATATATATATATATATATATATATATATATATATATATATATATATATATATATATATATATATATATATATATATATATATATATTAATTTTTTTTTATCTCCTCCGGTGGGCAAAGGCCAGAGGCCTACCAAATTCCACCGAAGTTAGGAAAGATCTATCCTGGTCGCTGGTGACCGACGTGTCCAGATACACGGCGTTTGAAAGTATGCAAGTCAAAGGAAGTTGGGAAAACAGATAAAGGGAGTGTGTTCCAGACTTTGCCAGTAGAGTACATGTAAGATTGATTATAGCTGTTAAGTCTGGGGTCAGAGAGTTGGACAGAGAAAGGATGAGACTGTGTAGAAAGGCGTGTCACACGAGCTCTTCTCAATGGAGAAGGTATGCGACGAGAGAGTTCAGAAGAGCAGTGTCCGTTTTAATAGTGATAGTAAAGAGATTAGTGTGTGTGTGTGTATTATATATATATATATATATATATATATATATATATATATATATATATATATATATATATATATATATATATATATATATATATATATATAAATATATATATATATATATATATATATATATATATATATATATATATATATATATATATATATATATATATATATATATATATATATATATATATATATATATATATATATATATATATATATATATATATATATATATATATAGTCAGATTAAAAAAGATTTGCTTGTATTTGTATTTTCAGGTTTATGTTAAAGGTGAACTAATTGGAGGACTGGATATTGTTAAGGAATTAAAAGCAGATTCTTCTCTTACTTCTACTTTAAAAGGAGAATAGTCGGTGTTATGTTAAACATTTATGGTTTTAATAAGGATTGAAGTAAAGTTTCATTTGTTTTTTTATAGTTTCATTTCCTTTTATTTTAATAATAATTTATTTGGTTTGTGATCTTTGATTATTTAAATCTAAGGAAGAATTATTAGTTAAATGATTGAAGGCTGGAACCTGCTACAGAAAGGGATAAAAGATTCTCCCACGATTTTCAAAAAAGAACTTCGATTATCTGTTTTATTAACAATAGGGACCTTTTCTGCAATGATGTCGAAGGTCTGCTTCTGGACCTGCAGCATAAGTCTAGAATGGTTCCTGTTCATGGATTCCTCAAAAGCAATCTTGAAAGTAGTGATTTTCTACATTAGGAACTAATACCCATCAGTTCTTGTAACCCAAACAGCTGATATTAAACTTCTGCTATCCATCATCCAATATAAGAAGTATTTTTGGAAAAAATGTAGAGATTTGAAAGCGATATCGCTCTTACTTGGATAACAACTAGGATATACTAAATACTGCTGCTTTTTTTGTACGTGACCTAGCCGAGATAAAAGGAGCCACTACTTCAAGAAGAAATGACCAAAAAGATACTTATTCAGGACATAAATATGTTCAAACACTTCTGCAGGAATTATTCAGGAAAAAAATTTTTTAAAAGTTTTATTCTAAAATAAAATAATAATGATAATCATAGGAAAAATAATTTTTAATAATAATATTGAAATTATTTTATTTACGAGTAACAATGAATATTATATATATATATATATTTATATTAATATATAATAATTAGTCGATCGAGCACTCGTGATAGCAAACGAGAGGTCCAGGGTTCGAGGCCTGGCAGGAGCGAGAAATGTGAGCGGTTTCTCCTTGCGCTTAGTTCCGAATGACTCAGTCGTTAAACGAGTACATCAGGGGAATGCTCTTGCCACTGATGGGGAATAATCTCCGGCATCCGCGATAGGCCTGGCCCAGCCAGCGGTATCTGCCGTGGGCCCTTGAAACCCTAGGATCTTCCTCTAAAGATCCCACTGACAGGACGATAGTCCTTCCTGGGGGATGACGATTATTATATATATATAATATATATATATATATATATATATATATATATATATATATATATATATAATATATATATATATATATATATATATATATATATATTATATATATATATATATATATATATATATATAACATCGATAATTACTGAAAATTGTGAAGCATGGAAAAGATGCTTTTATTATTCTAATTCGCGAAGCATATAAAAGATGCTTTCATTATATTTTAAATGTAAAAATACATTTAAAATATGAATAGATTTTATATATGAGAATAATTCATATTTTTGTAATTTGTATTTTTTTGTTTTGATTATAATGTTAAAACTCAAAATTTAACATTAGCCACAAATATTAAACTTCTGAATGAAATTATAATTAAAAACCCTAGACAATAGCAATTTACTAAAGGCAAAAAACAACCCTACGGATTAGAAAGAGGAAGCATTGAGGATTAGAACGTCCAATATCTGATTGTAGGAACACTTTTTAAGAGCTACTCTTCAGGACAACCATCGACTGAGTTCGGCAATTGCAGATAAAGTGATCAGTCGTAAGGACGATCAGTAAGACGAAAAGCCCTAGACTCCACCTTCTCAAGGAGAGCTGTATGAGTAGAACCACCCCAGATGTACGAAGCATACTCTATGCAGGGACGAACAACACCTCTATACAGAGCAAGCAACTGGGGTAGCGTGAAATAATTCTGGAGGCGCCTCAGAACACCCCAACCTCTTAGTAGCGTGTTTAGAAAGAGAAGTAATGTGATCTTTCCAAAAAGGATACGCCAAGAATATTAAGAACAGATGAAGGTTTAAGTTGTATGTTTTCGAAGAAGACATAATAGTTGTGTGGAAGATTTTGGAGAGTGGAGAGATGGAAGAATTGAGTTTTTTGAGGCATAGAAAACAACCATGTTTTCTCTACCCCAATTTGAAATACGCGAAAGATCAGAGGTTAGTTGCTTCAAGGCTACCCTTTTTGAGTTTATCAACTGCTGTTGGGTGGGACGTTTGTCAAACTGGAAGGAGTAATGAAGGGTGGATTCATCAGCATAGGAGTGGATAGGAGATGAGGTAATAGAAAGAAGGTCATTAATGAAAAGCAGAAAAAGTGTTGGAGATAGGACAGAACCCTGAGGAACACCACTATTAATAGGATTAAAGGAAGAACGGTGGCCGTCTACAACAGCTGCAATAGAACGACCGGAAAGTAAATTAGAGAGAAGGATAGACACCGAGAGAGGAAAGTTTAGAAATCAAAGCTTTGTGCCAGACTCTATCGAAGGCTTTCGATATGTCGAGCGCCTCAGCAAAGAATTCACCGAAATGCCGAAGAGCGGAGGACCAAGAGTCAGAGAGAAGGGAAAGAAGATCATCAGTAGAGCGTTTCTTACAAAAGTCATATTGGCGATCAGAGATAAGATTAGAAGAATTGAGATGTTTCCAAATCTTCCAATTAATTATAGATTCAAAAACTTTAAAAAGAACGGAGGTCCAAGAAATTAGAGGGTTGAGAGGGATCCCTCTTCGGCACAGGCTGAATGAGCGCACGTTTCCAGCAAGAAGGGAAGGTTAAAGTAGAGAGACAAAGACGAAATAGTTTACCAAGGCAGGATGCAAGTTCGGAAGCACAAGTTTTGAGAACCACAGGAGGAATACCATCGGGACCATACGCCTTCTTAGTATTAAGCTCAGTGAGAGCAGAAATAACAGCTTTAGAAGAAATTATAATTTTAGGCATAACTGAGTTTTTTTTTCACGTCACCACCACTCACGGCAAAGCCCTATCCAAGGAGGGGGTGTCAGAAGAACAAAAATAAAGTAGAACAAAAAATAAGTAAATTAAGTAATAAAAAAAAAAAAAAACGACCCCTGCAGGACCCACCTAACGCAAATTCCTTAGATGAGCGCAGACGCGGGCTTTAAAGAAATTGAGATTAAATTCAAAAGGAAATACAGAAGATGGGAGAGAATTCCACAGAACAGATGTGGCAGGAAAGAAGGAGGCACCGCAGCAGACAAGCCTGAAGTTGTCTATATCCACGCAAAATTGATGCGCAGACAATGCACCCTTTGTGCTGCGAGGATGACGTAAAGGTGGAGATACACGGGTGGATAATTCCCTCGAGCATTTGCCGCTGTAGTACCTATAGAAAAGAGTCAAGGCATCAACGTAGAGTCGCAAAGATAAAGAGTCAAGTGAATTAGAAAAAGCTGAACCGTTTATAAGTCTTTTAGACTTTGACTCAACCATTATCCAAAAGACGGGTGAAACCTGAGTCACCCTAGATATGAGCAGTACTCCATACAAGGGTGAATGAGACCCTTGTATATATAGAGTAACTGAGAAGAAGGAAAAAAATTTCGCACTCTAAGCAGAACTCGCAGCTTCTTTGAGAGTTGAGAAGGGTTTCAAAGATCTTAGACAGAATACAAGTGAGAGCTATAGGGCGATAGTTAGAAGGATCAGAGTAGCTACCCATCTTCGGAACAGGCTGGACAAATGCCAGCTTCCAACACTGAGGCATAGAGAGTAGAGTTGAACGAGGGGTGGAGCCAGCTCAGAAGCACACTCCCTTAAAACTCGGGGAGGAATGCCATCCAGGCCGCTTGCCTTCCTTACGTTCATAGATTTCAGAAGCCCATGCACTTGATCAAATGTAATCACAGGTAAAGGCATGGGATCTCTGAGATTAGAAGAAGTAGGAGGAGGGTTGCCGGAGTCATCCAGGGTTGAATTAGAGGAGCATTAGTGAACGTGCCTTTCAATTGAAGGAGGAGGAATAGCTCCGGAATCGGCTAAGGTAGAGTTAGAGGCAAAAGTTTGAGCAAAGAGTTCAGCTTTACAAGAAGGTAAAAGAACAGTTGTGCCTTCGGAAGATATTAAAGGGGGGAAAGAGGAAGAAGCAAAGTTAGAGTTGACATTTTTTGCAAAATGCCATTAAGAACGTAAAGAAGAATCCAGAAAGATTATTGCATTTTCTACGGAGAAAAAAGTTTTTAGTGTTACGAAGGATAGATTTTGCTCGATTCCGGGATGAAATATAAGTAGCATGAGTTTCTGGAGTTTGAAGATGATGGTAATCCCTGAAGGCAACATCCCAGCGGCGGATAGCGCGAGAACAAGCAGAGTTAAATCAAGGTTTGTTAGGTTTAGTAGAAGGGAAAGAAAATGGAATGTACTCCTCTATGCCAGAGAGAATCACCTCAGTAATGCGTTCTGCACACTCCGAGGATCCCCTCCCACGGAAGAAATAATCATTCCACGGGAAATCAAAGAAGTACGACCGCAAGTCCGACCAGCTTGCGGCACCAAAATGCCACAAACGTTTCCTTTCAATAGAAGGGGGTTTTTCCTGCGGAAGACTTGAAGAGATAGAAGAGGATACAGAGATAAGAAGGTGATCAGAGGAGGAAAGAGTTTAACAGTATAAGGAGAAGGATTAGAAGTTAGCAAAAGGTCAATAATGTTGGGTTCATATCCAAGACGATCAGGGATACGAGTAGGGAGCTGCACCAACAGCTTAAGGTCGTTTTGGATAGTGAAATGGAAGGCACGTTCACCAGCTGTATCATGAGAGCTAGAAGAAAGCCATTGGCAGTCGTGAACATTGAAATCACCTAAAATGATGATTTCAGAGAAAGAAGAAGAGAGCATGTGCTCTATTTTGGAGTTTAAATAGT
>SEYY01001230.1:0-40000 GCA_009176605.1 Armadillidium nasatum
TTATTATTATTATTATTATTATCGTTATTATTGATATTATTTTTTTAATTTTGAATTATTATTATTGGAATTAGGTTTTTTATTATTATTATTATTATTATTATTATTATTATTTATTATTATTATAAAAAATCTTAATTTTATTAATAAAATAAAATAAAAAAAAAAAAAAAAAAAAAAAAAAATTTATTATTAATTATTATTATTATCTATCATTGTTACTGCCATTGTTTTATCATTGCTATTATTATTATTATTATTATTATCATGGTTATATTAATATTATTATATATATATATATATATATATAATATATATATATATATATATATAATATTATATATATATATATATATATATATATATATATATGAAACTTTAATATTACGATTTAAAATTCTGTTTTTGTTTCTCCTTTTCAGAAAATTCAGCATATTTTTGCTTCAAAGTTTGAATTTTCTCTCAAACAATGGCAGAGAGGGTTAAACAAAAATAAAAATTTAGCTCTAAAAATGTAAATTTTAAACTTGTAAGTTTAAGGAAAAAAAAAGAAAAAACATTTCTAAAAATCTAGGCAACAATATAAATTTTTGTGTATATATATATATATATATATATATATATATATATATATATATATATATATATATATATATATATATATATATATATATATATATATATATATAATCAGGTGGCGTCAGCTGCAGAAACTTATGTTTCTGCAACCGTACGTGGGACGAAAATACTGTAAAAAAGATTCCCAGCCTTTAGAACTATGTGAAGAATAATTCTCCAATTGTCCTGACTGCGACGAAATCCCAATCCTTTCTTTGCCAATCAGATGTTATATATATATATATATATATAATATATATATATATATATATATATATATATATATATATATATATATATATATATAATATAGGCACAAGTCCTTTTGAGGAAGCCATTTAAAAAAAAATGAAAATATCCCAAATCGTAGAAATGGAAAAGTAGTCGACAATTCATCATCACTCAGGGTCGGTAAAGACCCCGTAAACATATGGGTTAAATACCCAATTTAAGTTTTTTAGCAAAAATTCTCGTAAAAAACCATTTTTTAAAATCTTACTTTAACCACAGTAAAAATTTTGTGGATCCTCAAATTGACTTACACCCAAAATATAGAGGCTACTTGGAGTTTACTTAAATATAAAAATTAAAAAGTATAATATATATATAATATTTATATATTTTTTTATTATTTTCAATTTTTTTTCAGAAATGGCTTCCTCAAAAGACTTGAACCTATATATATATATATATATATATATATATATATATATATATATATATATATATATATATATATATATATATATATATATATATATATATATTATATTCTTCACGCCCTCTTTATTATGTCTATTTAAAATATTTTAATTGAAAGAGCTTTTCAAAATTTTGTTGCTCTCCTCTTTAGTCCATTTAAAATTATTTTTGTTTCATTATTTAATCTAATTTTAATTTCTAATTTTTGATTTAATAAAAAAAAAAATATTTTAAGATTTTAAAATATTCAAAATTTTTAGTTATGCTCTGCTAAACAATATCTGGCGTTAATTCTCAGGTCCATCTTCTTTCCTCTTCTAATAGTTCCTCGAAATCTTACATCACTCTCAATCCCTTTATTTTGCGACGTGACGTTGGCGCGTATCTCTTTTTATAGGAACTACGATGGCAGGTGCTCGAGGGAATTGGCCCTCGCATTCCTCCACCGTTGCATCATCCTCGTTGCGCAAGAGGTGCCCTGACTTCGTACTAATTTTATGTTGACGTAGGGAACCCCAGGCTAGCCCATTGTGCTGCCTTCCTTCTTTCTAGCACCTCTTTCTGTGAACTCTCTACATCATCTATTTTTTCTCCTGTATTTAATCTTCTACTCTTCAAGGCTTCCGCGTCTGCGCCCACCTGCTGAGGATTGTGCGTTAGGTGTGTGTGTGTGTTTAAACGAGTTTTCTTCCTTTGTGTGTGTGTGTGTGTGTATGTGTGTGTGTGTGAGTTCCCTATGTGAATGAGTTTTTCTCCCCCTTGTGTGTCCCCTCCTTGAAAAGGCTCTGCCGTGAGTGGTGGCTGTATTATATATATATATATATATATATATATATATATATATATATATATATATATATATATATATATATATATATATATATATATATATATATATATATATATATATATATATATTATATATATATATATATATATATATATAATATATATATATATATATATATATAATTATAATTAATTTAAAAAAATACATAAAATACATTCTATTTTAAATTAATAATAATAAAAAAATACACAAAATACATTCTATTTTAAATTAATAATAATAAAAAAAATATACAATGGCTTCATTTTTATTTTTCTCCAAAAATTTAATATTCTAGATAACAAAAAAAAAAAAACTCCTTCATCATCAACAAACTTTACCTTCTGATTGGTCAGAACATTTTTGATCTCCATTTTGTTTTCCGCAAGTACCATATGCATGCTTTTATTTATCTTAGGAAAGTGGCTTTAAGATTTAAGATTTTTCCTTTTGTAAATTTTGTTTCATTTATTTCATCATTTTACCATTTTACTAGTGATAACTAATAATAATTACAAGTGTTATTAATGGTACACTCTTGCATTTAGCAAATCTTTTTTATTAGAATTATTATTATTACTTATTATTATTTTACGATTTTGATTTTTCTATATGGTAATTATTGTAGTTTTTAAACAATATTTTATTATTTTTATTATTTTAGTAGAAATTATTATCATTTATAGCATCATTATTATTAGTTTAACATGTTAGGATTATTCAGGCATTTTTGCCAAAATACGGTATTCCAAAAAGGTTTCAGAAATTTTATAGATAAGAAAAACTAACACTTAAATTTTAGTTTTAAACTCATTTACAAACTATTATTATTATTATTATTATTATTATTATTATTATTATTATTATTATTATTATTATTATTATTATTATTATTATTATTAGCATTTTTCATTTCATTGCTAATATTTCATAATCTTGAAGTATAATAAAAAATATATTTTCCTAGTTATTCCCATTTTATTATTATTATTATTATTATTATTATTCAGGTAAAGAACCACTATCTACGGTACCATTTTATTATAATTATTGTAACACTGGTATGAGTTCTTACTGTACAACTTTCTATTTATATTAATCTCGAATTTCATTAAGGTGTTATTATATCATTTTAATGTATAATTAATAAAGCTTTATCATTCCTATTATTAGATAAATAACCGAATTTTAAACTGAAAGCTACTAGGAACTGAAACAAATATGAATGGTGCTCTCTCTCTCTCTCTCTCTCTCTCTCTCTCTCTCTCTCTCTCTCTCTATATTTATATATTATTGAGAAATTTTTTATTATCATTTTATATATAATTTTTATTATCATCATTTTTTTAAAAATATTTTAGTAGCTTTTTATTACTTATAAATTAACTATTACTGATTTTCTTACAATTATTATCTTATACTTTTATTATTTAATATTGGAACTATATAACCTCTGTTTTTGAAAGCAAGAGGAAAATTTACCATCATTTTAATTTTAGTTATTATTATCATTTCTATTTTAACGTATGTCATCCAGGTACAAAGCATTATTCTGGTTATAAATTTATTATTTTTCACCAGCCCAGTGACTGTGAGTTTTGATCTCTCTCTGATCAATTTTAATTTAAAATGAAAGTAAAAATCAATTAAATTTAAGTTATATAGTGGTCTTTATCATCTCTTCCCTTTTTATTGAGTTACTATGATTTTTCTTATAGTTAGTGAAGCTATAAATTTAACTCTGGGAAAAGAACTTATTATAATTATTATTTTCCTTATTACTTTTAATATTGGGATTATTATTATTATTATTATTATTATTATTATTATTGTTTTTGCTTGTCATTATTTCCTTATTTTGGGTGTCATATTATTTTATTTTCCCCATTGATTTGCTAGCACTAATTTATTATTTTTACTCTTGAGTATGTTATTTTGTTTAAAGATTTTTGGTATCATTATCAATTTCATTATCAATTTATTACAATTATATCAACTCTTGGTTTTCAATTATATTTGTTTATCTGTGTTTCATTAATTTTATAATTTCACCGTTTTTTTTTTTTTTTTTTTTTTTTTTTTTTTTTTTTTTATACAGTTTTTTTTATGTACTTAATTTTTGTAAAAATCTTTAGGTTTTAATACGTAGACTGAAATAAAAATTAGAAGAAAGAAATTTATACTTACCCCAGGCAGTATTAAGACTGCGACATACATACAAAATATAAATAAGAATGTTCAAGAAAAGAATAAAAACAATTTACATAGAAAGATTTTTTTCTTACTCTGTTTCTCTTTTATTAAAACTTGTTAGGCCCAACCGAACGGCTTTCTTTCTCAGTCCAGGGCACCGTTATAACGAAATATATATTTTATTTGTATACAAGTAAAAATTTTTGTTTCACATATGGCAACGCTGCACCATGTGTACCAATAACCACGTGACTGTTCTTTCATTGCTTCATATTGCTACACCTTCTATTGCTAGGAATTGACACACCTCTGACGTCATAACCCATCTTCTGAAATTGAGTCTTCGCTTAGGAGTATTCAAACCACTGTCATTTGAGTAGTATTTGAAAATCCTTATATTTTGCTTCTTAGTAGATAAAACTATCTGTGGTTTTTCAAAATATCAAAATACGCCCTAAAGCTAGAGATCCTTTTGGATGGCATTATCAAAATTTCTTGCTGACTATGCTTTAACATGGCAGAGACTCCTCTTTTTCCACGCTTAACGACAAGATTAAAAATGTAAAGAGTGCACATAAACAAATACCCCAATTATATCTCCCTCACGTTGATGTAAAATATTCCAGAACGTAATGTATTAATTATAAATCTTTTATGTTGATTCTTGTTTAGATGCTTGGAATTGAAATTAGACTCTTGAAAACTATATTTAGAACTTGATTGTCTTGACTTTGAGAGTCTGTCCTGGGATAAATTTGCCTTAACTTAATATTTGATTATTTTATATAGACTAGCTTAAAGGTTCTAATTTGTGGCTGAAGGAGTTTAGTTTTCATGCCATGAATTTGAATAGGAAACAATATTGAATTAAAAGTACCATTTGCCTTACAATACCCCTTAACTTAAGCCTTTAACTTTTAAAAGGCGCAGCTCCTAAACCATAAAAGTTTTAAAAATTTCAATAACGTTTTTGTTTGGCTTTTAAAGCTTTTTATTTTCAGGTGAGTAAACCCTACTGTTTATTTACTGATTTTAATTATCTATTTTAGACTGATATATTACTTAGTTTGGTTTATTTACTTTAAAATTGGATGGACAGCAACAGTTGTGTTTATTAAAGTCTTCAGGGTTTCTACAAATAGTAAATTCCTTACAGTAGATAATAAAGAAATATAGAAAGTCAACTGCCATATCGATAGCGCTACAAAGTAAACCAGCATTTTGTTTTAAAAATTTTCTTTTATATACGTGTAAATTGATTTTTTCAATTGATTTAATTGATTTAATTGATTTATATTATATATATATATATATATATATATATATATATATATATATATATATATATATATATATATATATATATATATATATATATATATATATATATATATATATATATATATATATATATATATATATATATATATATATATATATATATATATATATATATATATATATATATATATATATATATATATATATATATATATATATATATATATATATATATATATATATATATATATATATATATATATATATATATATATATATATATATATATATATATATATATATATATATATATATATATATATATATATATATATATATATATATATATATATATATATATATATATATATATATATATATATTATATATATATATATATATATATATATATATATTATATATATATATATATATATATATATATATATATATATATATATATATATATATATATATATATATATATATATATATATATATATATATATTGAGAGAGAGAGATCTAAACTATGTTTACTATTTCTGAAAATACGGATTAGTTTCATATAAAAACGTTGGTTTTGCTACAGTGCTGAAGGCTTTTCTCTCATCATCATCATCACTCACAGGTCGAAGAGTACGTGTGCCGGAACCCCCGTAGACAAAGGTTCGTGTCCCATGCATTTACCAATTTAATAATAATAATATTTATATTATAATAATAATAATAATAATAATAATAATAATAATAATAATAATAATAATAATAATAATAATAATAATAATAATAAAAATATTGGACCTAAACGTTATGAAAGATAAATAATAATAATAATAATAATAATAATAATAATAATAATAATAATAATAATAATAATAATAATAATAATAATAGGCCTGTATCGATGAGAATTAAAATACGATATTAGTCAAATGGTAGAAACAAATTTTTTTTTTTTTCGACACGTTTAAATTGAAGAGAAAAATATCAGTCAGATTTTTTTTCAAAAGAGTCAATCATTTAACCTGTCGACTATTTTTCCCGTCGATGCTTTGGGAATAGGTTCTATTTCTCCTACTTCTTTTGACTTGCACACTTTCAAACACAGTGTATAGGGACATGTCGGTCTTTAATTGGGCTTTGATTTTGGAATTCCTCCAACTCTAGTTGAAATTAGTAGTTCTCAGACCTTTGCCATACACCAAAAAAAAAAAAAAAATAAAAAAAAAAAAAAAAAAAAAAAAAATATATAAAATATATTATATATATATATATATATATATATATATATATATATAATATATATATATATATATATATATATATATATATATATATATATAATATATATATATAGGCACAAGTCCTTTTGAGGAAGCCATTTCTGAAAAAAAAATGGAAAATATCCCAAATCGTAGAAATGGAAAAGTAGTCGACAATATCATCATCACTCACGGGTCGGGGGTACGGGGGGCAGAGCCCCCGTAGACATATGCTGGGTATAATACCCAATTTAAGTTTTTAGCCCAAAAATTCTCGTAAAAAACCATTTTTTTAAAACATCTTACTTTGAACCCCAGTAAAAATTTTGTGGATCCTCAAACTTGACCTTACACCCAAAATATAGAGGCTACTTGGAGTTTACTTAAATATAAAAATTAAAAAGTATGTATATATATATATATATATTTAATATTTTTTTATTATTATTTCAATTTTTTTTCAGAAATGGCTTCCTCAAAAGTAATATATATATATATATATATATATATATATATATATATTATATATATATATATATATATATATATATATATATATATATATATATATATATATATATATATATATATATATATATATATATATATATATAGTGTGCATGTTTTGTTTGTGTGCATTCTCAAGAATAAATTTGACAACAACTACTTTTAAATTAATTATTAAATTCTCTTATAATAGAAAGCTGTAACAAAACATTATCAATATGTTATAATCTAGTACATCTATGTTTTGGTTTGCTGTCATTCGTTACCTAACAATTACGATAATTTAGTGAACCCGTACGAAATAATATTTAAAGCAGTAAAAGAGTTTTTAAAGTAAGACTGAATCTAACTTCTTAAAATTGTACTTTCACCTCATTTTAATGAAGTTTTAATATAATTTCTGGTATAGAAATAGGATCGAAATTTAGTGTTTTGCATAAACAACAAAGGTTCTATAAATTGTTATCATTAGGCTATATACTTTAGTCTTAATCGCAGAAGATAGTTAAACATATATTCCTTAATCATAGAATTAATCATTTAATTGCAAAATATTTGAAAATTAGATATTTGACATATTTTTTCCTTTTAAGCAGAAGTTTAGCATCTATGAACATTATTTTTTATTCAGATTTAGCATTATTAAAGTTAAAAAGCTGGCAACACTGAGTAGGTCTGTCTAAGTCTATGGTTTATAGGCTTCTCACCTGACTTGTGAGTGGTAACTGGTTTAGTAATTCAAAATATATATATAGTTATTTATGGTTAAGTCAAAGTTCCGTGGTTAAGTTGTTATTAAAAGATTTAATCAGTTGAAATTAGGAGTCTTGTTTTAGTTTGAATGATTTTAAAATTTTCTTTCTAAAAGCTGAAGAGTATTACTCCAGCTTACGTATTACCTTAATAGGTTATGGATTCTGATAATGATCCTTATTACAACAGAAGATTAAGAGGCACTCCATCCTTAAAATTTACTATTAAAATTGCCGGTATTATCACAGGAGCATCAGTTTTTGTTGGCATTGGAACATAGTAAGTTTTTGATTATATTTTGTACTGTAGTTTAATATATTTATTTGGTAAATGTGTCGTTCACAGTTGTGGATTTTTTTTCTATCGTTCTCACCCTACGAGGCGGTTGCCGAAACTTAACAACACATCTTTCGAGTTTCTCATACGACCTTGTTACTGTATTAGCATCGTTAGGAAAATTAAAAAAATTCCTGATTCAGACAGGAAATCTTCATAGGTTGTAATAAAGTAATATTTTTATATTATAAATTATAGCACTTATTTTTTTTTTTTATTGTAATAAAATGATGAGTTTTTTTACTCTATTCTTTTCATAAAATTGCAATAATATTATACATATGTAATTTTAAATAAAAAATGTAAAAATATTAAGAATTTATGAAAATGGTGAAGATTTATGTTTATCAAGATATAGAAAAACAAGTCATATTGTAATGATTTATAGGCTATTGCCTGATGATCATTGAATTGACAAAGAAAAAAAACTTACTCGCATTAACTTAAATATTATTACTGTACAGTAAGGGAAATATAAATGCATGGCACGTAAACATTTGTCTATGAGGAGAGGAGCCCCCCCTGAGCAGTAGTGATAATATATATATATATAATATATATATATATATATATATATATATATATATATATATATATATATATATAATATATAATATATAGTAAGGATAGAATGTTTCTGAGTTTCTATATTTTGAAAATATTGATGTTCGAAAATATTGATATATCAAAACATCGATATGCCTATTCAAATATTATTCAAATTATTTTTATAATTATTATTATTTAGTTTTCTAGCGTACCTAGTTCAACTTATCATAACCTGAACTACCAAAGTTGCTGTAAAATACAGGCCTAACCTATACAAGAACGTTGCAATGAGATAATGATTAAAATCGAAATTTAAAAATATTGATATAAAAAATATCGAAACTCAGAAACATTCTATACCTAAGCCTATAATATATATATATATATATATATATATATTATATATATATATATATATATATATATATATATATATATATATATATATATATATATTATTATACACAGTGGAACTCCAATATTCGTCCCCTCCAGTATTCGTCTTTTCCGATATTCGCCCTGTAATTTTTTTTCCGATATTCGTCGAAAAATCAATATTCGTCCTACCTACGAAAGCCTATAACCTTAAAAATAAAAACTTAATAACAATCATTGTTTTTCTCATCCAAAAGGTAAATTTCTTTTTAAAATTTTATTTGTGTTTAGCGTTTTTGTAGGCCTACACAGTGCGTATTACGTATTATTTATGGCAGTACGCTGTTTAATATGTACTGTAGTTAAATTGTACAGTGTTTGAAATGATTTCGGAGATCGATTCTAGATTGAAATTTTTTTTTTTTTTTAAAGAATAGATAGGCAAAATTCGAGGCTGGGAACGAATTAATCCATTTTTAGTTAATTCCTATGGGAAAAAATTATTGATATTCGTCTTTTTCGATATTCGTCATCCCCTCAGGAACGGATTAATGACGAATATTGGAGTTCCACTATATATATATATATATATATATATATATATATATATATATAATATATATATATATATATATATATATATATATATATATATATTACCTTTTTTTTTTTTTTTTTTACCTTCTCACCCCCTGACCACCCCATGTTGAGGCGGCCACACTTCGCTAATGAAGCTTCCTGCCGCAGTCGGTCTCGTCCAGAGATCCTTCAAAGAAGTGATGCCCCAGAAGATTTTGGGGCGAGAGTTGGAAGGACAGCGTAATAGAAAGTTGTTTCACGGTCTCCGGGGCCATTCCGCATCTAGTACAGGTGGGAGATGCTGCCTGGTTTATTTTGAATTTGTGTTTGTAATGTTGTAGGTTTGGGTGGTGCCCGCATCTTAGTCTTGCAAGTGAGGTTTGTAAGTGTCTTGGGAGGTTGTTGAAGTCGGGGTTTATTTCGGGGGGGGGTTCGTTTAGTATGTTGTTTGGGGGTCTGTTTATCAAGTATGAATGTGTTAGTTGAGTGTGTATATGTTTGGTTGTTGTGGTATTGGGGGGAGGAGGGGGGATGTGATTTAGGATCTGTTTGTAAAAGGCGCCGGTGGACGATGGAGGGTGTGTTAGTCTCTGTGGGGTAGGTTGGAGGAGAGTATTGTGACATGGGTGTGTGGGTAGACGTGTTTTTGCGTAAAATTGGGTGCCTATCATTACGAGGGGATTTCTTATAGGTAGTATCTTGGTTTCGTTATGTAGGTGTTGTTGAGGGGTTGTGCGTGTGCAGCCGGTGATGGTGCGAAGGGCTTTATTTTGCGTTATTTGGAGTTTCGTTAAGTTTTTTGTCGGAGATCAGAGGGTGCCAGACAGGGGAGGCGTAGTTAATGGTGGGGCGTATAAATTGTTTGTAGATTGCAATTGAGGTTTGTATGTTGTTGTTTATGTCTGTATTGGCCACTGTTTTGAGGATGTTGAGTTTTCTGTTTGCAGCTGAGGTGGTATTTTGAATGTGCTTGGAGAAGGTGAGGTGAGTGTCAAATGTTAGGCCGAGAATTTTTGGGGTTTTGTTGAGGGGTATGGGGGTGTTGTTTAGTAGGACTTGTGGGTGGGTGTTGGATATGTGTTTGTCTGTTGTTATAAGGGTTATGGAGGATTTGTTTGGGGATGCCGTCATCCTGTTTTCTGCTAGCCAAGATTGGAGTTGTGTTATGTAGTCTTGTGTGAGAGATGTTGCGGTGATGAGGTTTTTGTGAGTGGTGGTAATAGTTATGTCATCTGCGTATGATATTATGCGGGTGAAAGTTGTTTGGGGTTGAGGGAGGTCTGCTGTGTACAGGTTGAATAGAGTGGGGGAGAGTATGGCTCCTTGCGGAACTCCGTTCCTTAAGTTGATGGTACGTGATTTTTGGCCGTTTTGTTGTATTTGGGCAGTTCTTCCTGATAGGAAGTTGGTTAGCCATTTCTTAGTGTTTGTAGGGATGTTGGATTGGAGGATTTTATGGATAAGATTATGTTTCGGGACAGTATCGAAGGCTTTGTTTATGTCAATTGCTATTAGTATAGTTTTGTGATAAGGCTTATGGTTTAGTCCGTTTATTATAGGTTGGATGATGTTGGTGAGTGCAGTGGTGGTGGAGTGGTTGGGTTTGAACCCGTGTTGGAAGTTTTGTTGTGGGATGAATTGGAGGATAGAATTGAGGATTAGTTTTTCAAGAAGTTTTGAGATGGTGGATAATAGGGAGATTGGGCGGTAGGAGGAGGGGTTTGAAGGGTCTTTGCCCGGTTTTAGTTTAGGGATGATTAATGCTTTTTTCCATTGGGGGGGGATATAGTTGAGTTGGATGGATTTGTTGAAGATGGAGGTTATGTATGTGATTGTTTGTTGATATGTTTTTGATATTTGATATGTTGTCTGGTCCTGTTGCTGGAGAGTTTTTGATAGTTTTAATGGTGTTTTGAGTGTTTGTGGGTGTGATGGCGTTTAAGTTGTTTTGGTTGTTGCGTAGCTTTTTCAGTTTTCTTATTATTTTCCTGTTTTGTGGGTGGGTAGGTAAGCTACTTTGCTTAGCGAAGTGTGTGGCCAGTAGGTTGATGTGTTGTTTGGGAGTTAATGGGGATATATATATATATATATATATATATATATATATATATATATATATATATATATATATATATATATATATTATATATATATATATATATATATATATATATATATATATATATATATATATATATATATATATATATATATATATATATATATATATATATATATATATTATTTGAAACAATTGAAAATGCCTACTTTATTTTATTTCATAATATTTCAACTTCGTCATTTTAATATATTATAATTATTTTTTAAATTTTTTTTAGCCTTTTTTTCTTTCTCTGAAATAGTTATAAAATTTCTTATGATTCCTTCTAACACTGATCCAGCAATGTGAATGATAAAATACTATTAAAGTAGTATGATGTATTGTTCAATCATTGTAGTTATTACTTTTTATTAATTAAATTTTAAAAAATTATTGTTTTTAGTATATAAAATCATTTTCCACAGTCAAATTAACACCAAAAAATTAATTTTAAACCAATTTGTTTTCATAGTTTCGAAATACAAAGAAAAAATCTGCAACTGGGAAAGACATTGTTACAGACATATCATTTAGCTACATTATTTGAAAATTATTATTTTGTTTATACTTTCAGTCAATATGGCTAAAAGATTAGCTTCAGCAATATGGGAGTACTTTACCATGTTTCAGGATAGGCTCAAAATAGTTAAATGTAATACAATGTTTCAGGATAGGCTCAAAATAGTTAAATGTAATACAATGTTTCAGGATAGGCTCAAAATAGTTAAATGTAACATGTGCAGTAAATTAGAAGATCTCCGGGTGCCTCAAGTAAAAATTTTTTAACCGAATCTTTATGGGGGCACCTAAAATCTAAACACAAAGATGAACATTCACTAGCAGAAAAGGAGTAGTCAAAAGAAACAGAAAAGAAAAAGAAAATATTGAAAAAACAAGAAAAAAATCTTAATTTTCTTATATTTTGTTTGATTTAATCCACCATTAATAAATATAATTTGCCATTTTAACCTTGGTAGGCAAGCCCTGGTTTTCCCTGAATTTTAACCGGGGCTGGGGTGTGCCAGGGCTGGAGCCCCAGTCAGTCCATATATATTTAAAAAAAGTATATTTGACGATGTGACTTTCATATACTTTTGAACTTTTTATTTTTTAACTCCAAAGTATCAATACAAAAATTTTTAAAACTTTTCGTAACCGCTGATATAGCACCTCATAGTAATGCTGAAGCAGCAACCTCGTACCTACACTGATGCAGCAACCTTGTAGGTAAAGAAAAAATGCACTACTGTGAATGACATATTTACCATTTATTTTTATAGAATTAGGTTACTAATAAGTATGCAGGCTTTTAATGGTTAACTTTAATAAAATAATTTGTATTAAAGTGGCCTAGTTTTTGATTTGGAAAAAAAAAATGTTTTTTATCAGTTGAATATTTATGAAAATGAAGTTAGTTCTTAATTCCCAAGTTTCATTAAATGCGATTTTTATTGCTAAAATAAGTCATTTTACTTCTGTTCTATTGAAACTAAGAAGTGAAAATGAGTAATTTTATTTCTAATTTGAGTTTAGTTTTATTTCTACTCAATTGAAACTACAAGGCAAATTATATTTAAATACATTAAGAAAAGCTTAAACTAAAAAAACTAGCCACAATTTTAAATTTCAACTTTAAGGTGGTGCCAAAATTTGGGATTACCAGACACCACCTTATTTATAATTTTCTGTGAAATATGAACCTTATATATATATATATATATATATATATATATATATATATATATATATATATATATATATATATATATATATATATATATATATATATATATATATATATATATATATATATATATATATATATTATATATATATATATATATATATATATATATATATATATATATATATATATATATATATATATATATATATATATATATATATTTTTTTTTTTTTTTAAATTTTGAAAAATGAAGAGAAAAAAAAAAAAAAAATGGGGTAGAACTGTTTTCAAACTCTTCTGCTTCAAATCACTGTAGCAACTTGGTACCTATTTAAATCCATAGGAGTGTGCTTTGAACCCCTACTGGGGCTACTTTGGCATTCTACTGGGTGCTCCTGGGTAGCTGTCAACCATTCTACACACACATTCAAACCAGCAAAATACCATAGTAGCCCCAGTAGGGGTTCCAAGGACCCTCCTATGAATTCAAATAGATACCGAGTTGCTATAGTGATTCGAAGCAGAAGAACTTGAAAACTGTTCTACTATTCCTTCACTTTTGGGAGGCGGTATAGCTCGGTGGTAGAGGCTTCTGTACATTGTCTAACTGCGATGCTGTTGTCAATGGGTTCAAATCCTTGAGTGCAGAAAATTTTTTGTCATATATATATATATATATATATATATATATATATATATATATATATATATATATATATATATATATATATATATATATATATATATATATATATATATATATATATATATATATATATATATATATATATATATATATATATATTACAGCTTAATAACAAAGGCTCTGTTGCCACCCAAAGGAGAAGAACCAACAATTGCTGATAAATTAAGGGAGAAAATGATGGCTCATAAGAATCGTGTAAGTCCTGGATTAATGGGGAAAGCACTTTTAAGTGAAGATACGTCGGATGAAAATGATTTTGAAAAGTGAAATCTATTTGCACATAATATTTTTAAAGAACTACAGATAATTAGAAATGCTAATAGTATTTAAGTGTATATAATGATTTTTTGTATAGTTATAGCTCCATTGTTACTGTAATAAATTCGATTTTCATAGTCATGAAAAGTAAAAAAAAAGTTGAAACTAAACAGAAAGGAATCAGTCTTTTAGATCAGACAGCGAATGATTTTGAAGATGATAAAGTTTTATTCAGGTAATTAAAATTTTTTTTTATTGTATCGTATGTTTTCTTATCAAATTTCATTATAGTCCATTATTTTCATAAGAGCTCTGAAACTTTACTTTGTAATACAATATTAAAATGTTTCTCTTTAGTATTTTATTTTTATACCTTTTTATTCTTTTTATTTCTTTTATTTTTAACTATTTATAATTTTTTAAACTCTCCATGCTAGATATCCGAAGAATAGTGTTGATGAAACTCAAGTGTCTGACAGCAAATTGAAGTCAAGGGGAAGGCCTAAGAAGTCTAGTAAAACCATATCTAAAATTATAACTAACGTTTCTTCTGGATCAAAGTCAGTTGTAAATATCACAGATTTGGAAAACGAGTTATCACAGGATGTTCAAGCTGTTAGTCCTGTTTCAGGTCAAGATGTTAAATCAGGATCACTTGAGGATTTAAGCGAATTAGAAAAATCAATTTGTTCAGAGTCTGAAAAATTGTGTCCTTCCTGTAAACATATAGTTCTAATTGATGAATACCCAAATCATGTTTCGAAGTGCTTGCAGAAATTTAGCTACACGAAAGATAAGAGTAGTTCTAGGGAAAATATTTCAAGAAATTTACCATGTCCTGTATGCTTAAAGGTATATTATTATTTTTTAAAGACTTTATTATTGACTGATATTAACTAAAAATTTAAGTTTTACATAAATATTTGTAATAAAATTTTTTCAAAAATATTTGGGCTTTTGTAGGTATATTGGGTAATTGTGAAATATCTGTAGAGATGATTTGGAATGAAATTTTAGTATTTGTTATAAAGAAGTTGCAAGTAAGATTTAAATAAAACAAATGAAAAATGATGTATTTTAGTGAAAATGAATTAGAAAGAAGTGGATGGGTAGAGAGAGATAATAAATGAAAATATTGCTGTGAAAGGGAGTTATAAAAAAAAAATAAAACAATTTCAAAGTGTTCAGTTAGTGGTCATTTATTTAGACATTACTGAAATATTAAAAGAGAGAAATTGATAAACATGAAAGTGCTTAAAATATCTTAGGACTCTATAAAAAGAAATGAGAGAGAAATTTTTTTTGAGTAGATTAGACTTAGAAATGGATTTTTTTTTATACTAGGAAATATTTTTTAGTGTAATTAAAATAAAAAATAAAGTTGGTAAGAACTAGTTGCATAATTATAATCTGGTATAAGCTTTAATCTGGTAACATTCAATTGATGTAGCCGATTCGTTAGAGGAATTTAGTTTGTAAATTTAATATAATGCAAGTAGGGAAGTAATGATTCTTTGTTAATTGACTTGTTTTCTAAACGAAGACTTGACTTATAAAGTTAATTTTAATATTTATGGAATAAATCATGAAGGAAACATGTAAGGTGGCATGAGTTACGTAAATATGTAGGCAGTTTAAATAATGATTACTGTTGCTTATTAAAGTGTAGTTATTAGGTAGCATAAAATGTTGAACTACGATCTTGAAATTTGTTGTTTAGAAAAAAGGAGTACACCGAATCGGTCTGGTTTACCTTAAAATAGTTTCAAACATTTTGGAAATCTATTTTTCAAATATGTTCATATTTTAACTTTTATATTTTATTCAACATTTTGCTGAATAGTTCTACGAATTAAATTCCGAATCTGGCTACTCATTCTAAACAAATTTTAAAGGTCTTTACGTCCACTAGTGAGAAGCAAAATCATGTTAAAATGTGTGGCTTCAGTCATGGTTTGACACCTCAGCAGCTAATTGAAGCCAATAAACTTCAAGCAAAGCAAGAAGAGGAAAGGCTTGCTTTAGGCCTACCGTCCCCCCAAGTAGTACAAAGTTCAAAGGATATCAGAAAGGTAGGTTTAAGAAATCAAGATATTTACTAGTGACTTTGATTCAGAGACTCGGACAAATTTAGCAGTCAACCATACCAAGTCCAAAAAAAAAATAAAATATATATATATATATATATATATATTATATATATATATATATATAATATATATATATATATATATATATATATATATATATATATATATATATATATATATATATATATATATATATATATATATATTGGGAATTATAGGGGGATAAGTGCTTAAAATATGAGAAATTAAAACTAGTAGTAAGGAAGATTTATGGAAAGGTATTAGTGACAAGAATAAAATAATTGGCAAGAGAGGGGGTGGGTGAGAAACAAGGGAGTTTTAGAGACGGTAGGGGATGTGTGGATCAGGTTTTCACACTGAGAATGATTGATTAGAAATTGCTTGAAAAAGATGAAGTAGAGTATGTATGTTTTATGGATTTGGAAAAGACCTATGAAATATGTAGGAGGAAGTTTGAGATACTAATTGAAAGGGGATGAAGGTTTTTATGAGAATTGTAGATCGAGGGAGCTTACGAAATGGTTTAGCGTAGAAGTGGGATTGAGACAGATGTAGTGTCACTGTTTGTGGGTGGTGTAATTAAGGCAATGGAAGAGGGAAGGGTATTAGGTTGAGAAATGTGGAGGGTGAATTTAAAATAAATTTTTTGCCGTTTGCAGATGATGTATTGTTGGTGGAAGAGTCGGGTAAAGTTGTGAAAGTTTGTGAGAGAGTCTGTGAGCAAATGTGCGAACGTGAGATTGAAAGTAAAATCGGCAAAAAGTACAGTTATGAGGATTGGGGCTGAGGGATAAGGAATGAGAGAGTGAAGAAGTGGGAAGAGAGAAATTTGATGAAGTGGAAGAGTACAAATATCTGAGAATGTTGGGGAATGTAAAAGGATATAAAGAATAATTGTAGAGGGGATGAAAGTTGGAGGGGGTGGGGAGATGTTTAAGGGAAGTATGAAAGAGGAAAGTATTGAAGGAAATTAAGGTAAGAATGTTTGAGTGTATGTGGTTGTCATCTGTAATGTATGGGTGTGAAATATGAATGATGAATACTCAGGCTTGAAAAAATTTGAATATGTTAAAGATTAAGGGATTGAGAGAGATATGTGGTTTGAGAAGGGTAGATAGAATTAAAAGCGAAAGAATAAGGGAGATGTGTGGATGGAGGAGTGTGGTAAAATGGTTTGAACGTGTGTGTAGAATGATTGAGGGCAGAGTACTTGGATCCAAGATGGAGTGGGGAAAGGGAAAAGGAAGGCCAAAGTGGAGATGGATGAATGATGTGAGGGAGATTTTGGGACGAAGGAATTTGAGTTTAGACGAGGGTAAGAAACTTGCGGAGGACAGAGTGAGATGAAGGGCTGTGTTGAGGGGGATGAAAGGTAGTGTGTTTGTGAGGGAATTATGAAGGGCACCACCTCACGAGAGTGGGAAGAGTGGAATGTGGAATATATATATATATATATATATATATATATATATATATATATATATATATATATATATATATATATATATATATATATATATATATATATATATATAAATAAAATAATAATCACCTTCCCCCAGGTAGGACTAAGTCCTGTCAGTGGGATCTTTCGAGGAAGATCCCTGGGTTTCAAGGGCCCACGACGGATACCGCTGGCTGGGCCAGGCCTATCGCGGATGCCAGAGATTATTCCCATCAGTGGCAAGAGCACTCCACTGATGTACTCGTTTAACGACTGAGTCATTCGGAGCTATGCGCAAGGAGAAATCGCTCACATTTCCCGCTCCGGCCAGGCCTCGAACCCTGGACCTCTCGATTGCTATCACGAGTGCTCGATCGACTGAGCTACGGAGCCGCATATATATATATATATATATATATATATATATATATATATATATATATATATATATATATATATATATATATATATATATATATATATATATATATATATATATATATATATATATATATATATATATATATATATATTGTTGTTTTGCATAATTGTATAAATTTAATCTGCATAGATTCGACTGGTGGTATGGCGTACTTGGACTGGTACAGCAACCATATTATTTTACACACACATATATATTATAGAAGGACATAAAACCTCCAATGAACTAACTTTTCTCTGTAAATCAGAAAGCAAAGAGTCAGGAAAAGTCCAAGCTAGAATATTTTCTAAATTAAAAACCAAAGTATTATTAAAACATTTTCTGTAATTATTCTCTGACATCCAAAAAATAGTGCAATCAGTAAAAATATAATAGTCTTGTTGAACAATTATGACATCCTCAATAATTTGAATTACCTCAAATGTTCAATCAAGTCTTAAGTCAAGCCAATTTTTATTTGTTCTCTATTATGCTTATACTAGACCAATCTTGAATCAGAGACTGTCACCTAACAACTTGCAAAAATACTGCTACACCGATTCTTGCCATATGTTACTTTATTATATTCACATTAAATTCAATGTTTGAATCTTTTACTTCAACATCTACTTCATCAAAAATTTATTTGTATTCCTCTCAACTCCAAAATTAACACAGTTTTTATAAGACAAATACTGAGTTGATAAATCTTTCTCCATTTTGTCATTGATAAAAACAAGGAAATCTTGTTAAAATGGTAACCTTAGTGTGCAATTTTGATTGAAATTCATGTAGGTAATTCGTTGTAACTACAGTTGTAACCACAGTTTCATTTGAGATAAAACTTCATTTAAAATCTATTAAAATGTTCAATCCGTAGATCTATCCTTTTGAATACCATCTGTGTCACACATTACAGTGAAAAGTTTGAAGATGAATTTTATCAAAAAACTTATGTTGAAACATCATAGGCTCTTTATTACGGTTGGAATTGCTATTTTAATTGTCATCAAAGTAAAACCTTATTAAATTCATATTTATATTCAGTGGTAACAGCGAGATCTAGAGACAGGGTCGAATCTCCATATAATTTTTTTCAAAATATCTATACATTTTAAGTCAATGGACGCCATAAGAAATAAAAATAAAAGATTATATTTATTAAAAAAGTTCGTTGGGTGATCATATTTTGACAATCTTTCATTTGTATTATATATTCAGACCCAAATATTTACTTTTATTGTTAATGATCTTGTATGAGATTCTTCAGCTTCTAAGAAATCTATTTTCTACCAAGAAGAAATGCAACAGTCCGTCTAATTCTTTGGAATAAATCCTTGGAGATTAAGGATTATTTAGTGATCTTTCTGTTGGTGGTAACAAAGCTTTGCATGCGGCCAGTGTTTGTTTAAGTACTTTTCTCTTTCTGTATTTTATATAAAGAGGTGGTGAAGGAGATTGAGTTGGAGGGTAGTTCATTTAAATTTTTGTAAGTAAACTAAAATGAAAGAAAAATTTTAAGATCAGTGTAGTGAGGGAAGGCAGTGGTGCGCAAAGTTTGCAAAATCCTTCTATAGCGAGTTTCCATTTTTTTTTTTTTTTAAATTACGTTAGATTAAGAAAACAAAAATTGAGAAGATTAAGTTTTGAGGTCGTTTATATGTTTACTATTTATTCAGTACCATATCAAGCCATAAAATACTATCATCGTTGTTGTTACTCAATTGTTTTTGTGTTTCAAAGTCGTTTTCTATTCCTACCGTTTCCTTATGAACACCCGTGACGCTGTGCTATCTTTTGAGAATGCCACATAGTTTCAAATTAATTTTTCTTTTATGGTGTAAAAATGTCATTAATTAATTATGCTTCTAAAATAAATTAAAAAGAAATTAACTTTAGTCATTGTTGATATTTTGTAAGTGCAATTTAAATGGAATAATAATAATAATAATAATGATTTGGAAGACTTGGCATTCAAAAGTTTTTATAAAATTGCATGTTAAACAACATATTTTTTTGTGGGTGTTCAACACTTAACTCAAATATTTTGAAATTGAAATGTTTCTCGCATTTGAATTATTGAAGTTATGTTGTTTCTTTTTCTCTCTGTGCTTGAGAGACTTAACTAAGTGAGTATTCTTCTACAGTAAGCTTAATTTAAAGTCATATTTAGTTTTCTTTCGAAATTTTTATTCATTTTTTTTTTCTGTAGCAGTAGATTTATAGAACTACAGTTTTTGTTCTGTTAATTGATATGATTATTGACTACAACAAACATTTATTTCCAGAAACCAGATGGTGCTAAATCTAGAGGATCAAAATCGTCTGATCCAGAGTTGGAACTTGCATATGCTCTATCTCGATCTCTTGTTGAAGAAGAAAGAAAAAAACGAGAGATAGAAGAGGATAAGTTGGCTTCCCTTGGTCTCAATGAAATCCTTCAGGAAAAACGTAGAAAACTTGCTCTCCCTCAGCCACCACCACTTTCTTCATCAAGTAAAGATTATCATAATAAACGTTGTAAAACTTCACTGGTGTTAGGCTCTTAGTACTAATTGGAATTTTTTCTTAAAGTAATTAGAATACTATTTAATACTTAAATGGTTGTTGGAGGTTCATTTTAAGTAAAATGTAATCAAAATTCCTCAATCATTTATATTTTTAAGATAAATTGTACAAAATTTATATCATGTTATCCCTTTCTACAGATAAAGGAACGCGTGGTCTGAAAGGCAGAAGGAAAGGAAAGGTTTTAACGATTCTTATGACAAGAACTCAAGAAGTGAGAGAGAGAATAATAACTGAAAAGGTTGCCGCGATTCTCGCCGGAGAATTTGATACTCCAATCATTCCTCCTGAAAATCGTTCTAATGTGAAGCAGACTTCCAAATTCATCTATGACGATCTATATAATAAGGTAAGTTGTGGTTTGATACTTTGAGCTTAACTATAGTGTAAATAATAATTAAAATCTATAAGGATTTATAATTAAATGGGTTTAAAAATTTTTTGTAAAGTGAGATATAATTTTCTGTAAGAAAGTTTTGAATATATGATTGGAAAAGTTTTGTATTTCGAAGAGGTATCAAATATTTAGATCCAAGTTAGAATTTAATAATAATACACTGTAGAGGAAGTGTCTCTTTTATCATTATCAATTGTTTTTTTTTTATTTTTTTTTTATAAAGATAGATTACCATTTTTAAAAGTGTTAAAGAGAAAGAGAGGCTGATAAGATAAAGAAAAATAGGTTATCGTGAAAGATCTGAAGAAGTTTTCAAGTAACTGTTGTCAAAAAGACTAATAAAACAAAGGAAAATTTGGGAAAATCCAAAGATTGTTGTAGTTGTGATTGAAATAAGGATAAATATGATATAAAATATATATAGAAAATAGATATTGGTAAGATGTAAAGATGATTTATAGATCAGTGATGAGAAGAGCTTAAAGTAAACACCCAAGGGAAAAGTCTAAGGGAAAGGCTTGTAGGCTTGTGGAAAGGTCTATGTAGATAAGGGGGGGGGGGGGGGATTGATTAGAATCGTGATTAAAACTTTTGAGTTAATAATGTATAAAGATATGTTTTAAAATGAAAAGACGAAAGACAAAAGTTGAATGTTCACATGAGTATTCATAAAATAGTGAAGTTGGAGTAGCTACTGAGTTCCTGAATGAAATACAAAATAAGCAACAAGAAAGATTATGAGAATTATCCGGGTAATTGAAAGACAAAGACAGAGAAAAAAAATTCTTCTGGTGCTCAACAAATTGACACAATAAGACTGTAAAACACCAAGACAGATTTCGCAAAATCATTAAAAACTAGAGATTAAAATAGGAAGAAAATTAACCATTAAGGATTGAGGAAGCAACCTGAAATGGAAACCGAGCACCATTCTTAAATAATTCAGAAGTGTTGGGGAAAAATGACAATAAATTATTATTATTATTATTATTATTTACTTAAATAAAGAAACTAATATAAGATGACAGAGCCAGGACTTGTATTATGTTCCTTTCTTTGTTAAGAAAGTAGTAGTAGTAGTATCCATCAATTATTATTATTATTATTATTATTATTATTATTATAGGATTTACATTTGTGGAAATTTGCATGCACTGGATTAGAAGTGCCTTCTACATCTTACTATGTTCCTGACTTGGCTGATTACATTAAACCAGAAGAAACGTCTTTCGCAGAAATTCTAAAGAAAAATTCCAAAATTACTGGAAAACTGAATTATACGGCCTTGGCAGAGGTAAATTTATTTATTATTATTTATTATTATTATTATTATTATTATTATTATGTATAGAAGCAGAAGGGAATTAAGATTAGTATTTACAAGTTACATTTTCTCTGTCCAGGACTCGGATATGGAGAATGATGATGAATCTGACGTAGGAGCTCCTGTAGAAACGACTATTGTGGACGCTTATTGTACTCAGTTGGCGTTAGCGGAATTGCTTTGCACTCAGAATATTGAAGATCTTACATTCAGTACTGATGATGATGTTACAGAAGTTGCTAAAAAGAAATGTGAAAATTTACAAGAATCCACAATGCACCAGATAGATACTCCAATGGAATTAAGTAGAAATGAAGCTAGTCCGCCTAATAATAATAATAATAATAGTAATAATAATGATAATAATAATAAAGTAATTTCTTCACATGATTTTTCAAGTGTTGAAAAGGAATGCGAAGAAAAAGAAAGTAATAAGAAAAATATGCTGCAATCCCATGATGAAAGGGGAGAAAATTGTAAAATTAATAATGATGCGAATTTGATCTGTTTGTCATCAGATGACGATGATGCTACTTCTTCAACAGTGTCATTTTCCCCAGAGAAAATTCAACGAGAAAAGTTAGAAAAAGCCCCTGTGAATTCAGTGACTACAGAGAGTATCAATCTTTGTGAGAAGATAACTATCGAGGAATCTTCGGTCTCTTCAAAGAATATTGAGCTTGATACCCCTTTCTACTCAAAATTAATCTATGATTGGAGTTGTTTGTTAGCAAGTGGAGAAAATAGTGACCTTGTTATTGTGACAGAGGGATCAAAAATTCCTGTTCATTCTCTCGTCTTATTTTGTCGGTGTTCCAAAATTTTGGCAGAGGTTATTGAAGAAGAATTGTACCCAACAAATGAGATTTTCTCTCCTAAGAAGAAATGGTTGAATTGGTGTGAATTTAGTTTTGAGGCTGCGTATGCTTTTATTGTATACCTTTATACAGGCGTATGTCCCGTGAAGCGGAAGGATAAAGATGACACATGGCTTGGTCTTTATGATCTTGCTCTTAAATACAGTTGTTCAGAATTGATTGAGCACCTTGAATCCATATATAAGATTGCTTCAGACGATGACCCTGTTAAAGAAAATGTGGAGAACCTTGAAAAATGCTCTGTTTCAGAATCTATAGATCGGTTCAGTAAGCAGATTTCTCAAACTTTAGTTAATAATAATTGCAGTCACACTGAAAGTCAAAGAATTCCATTGTCTGTTAATGAATGTAATTCTCCAGACATATTTGACGAATGGGAAGCTGATGAACAATCAACATCTCTCTTAAATAGTATTAATGTGACACCACCTGGAGCATCTATAAGTGATAGCATTTTGCAAGGCCTTAAATCTCCTGTTTTAAATCTCGGAAATGATTCCTTTGATCATCCTGTAAATACTCCGAAAGGTTCATCTGTTAATTCAAATCTAAGTGTTAAAAATACTCCTGTTTTAAATCTTGATGATAAATCCCCTAATTGCTTCGCAAATATTTCAAATGATTCAACAGTTAAGTCAAAAGAAGATGATGATAATAAATGTGCACAAAATAAAATTATAGGAACTAATAAACGTAACAAGGAGATTTCTAAGAGAAATTTGTCTTCTGAATTCAAGGATCTTGCTGATGGTCACACAAGTGGAAATCATGATTCTCTAGGCGACATGCCGGAGTCTCCTCTTCGGATGTCTTCGTTTTCTGACTTAGATTATCCAAGTGGTAATGAAATTGTTGATCTTACTGTTAGTTCTGATTCAGAAGATGAAAAAGGTAAAAAAAATTCTCCATGTAAGCAGGATTGTTCTAAAAGCCTTGTAAAAGAGTTTAGAAAAGAAGGTATTTCTTTATCAGCTATAGAGCTTCAGGATGACAATGTTGGCAACAGTTCCAACTTGTCATCTCTTATTGATAAGTCCATTTTGAATACTCCTAAGAATAATTCGTTTGATCTTCCCAACATCGAAATTCCATCACCAAAACATTCGTCTGATAATGTAAAAGTAAGAACTGCAAATCATGGCATATCTGACGATTCTCTTTTAAATGCAGTATGTGACATGGAAAAAGGTCTGCAAGGAGTTTCTGAGAGAAAAATAGAAAATAATTTTAAAACGCCTCTTCAGAAGTTTTATAAATCAAAGAGTTATTCGGAGGCATCACCCAGGACATTGGCCACTCCAAATAAAGGTGGTTCTGAATTATTGAATTCTCAGTTCAACATTACTCCAATGCCAGATTACAAATCTATGTTATCTCCCGATTTGAAGGTGAGAAGAAGCTTGATTGTTTGGAATATATGTCTGTAAGTTACTATTGTTCCTTTCTTATTAACCAATGGTTTATTTTAATTCTTAGAGAGAACTTGACAAATATGGAATCCGAAAATTGAGCCGTAAAAAAGCCATTACATTGTTGCTTCACATTTACGAAGAGACTCATCCTTATGTAACAGATTCAGAAGCAGAGGAAAACTTTGAAGACTCATTTGAAAGTTCACAGAAATCGTTACCTCCCCCTTCTCCTATTCCTGGTAAGTGAAACATGTTTGATTCATTTTTGCGATAAGGAAGAACGATATGTTCTAGTTTAATTTTACTTCTTAAACCACGAAATTATATTTATTGATACTTAAAAGATTAAATAGTTGTCATAATTAGTAAGAAGAACACACGTTAAAGTTAACTTAGATTGTTGTTAAAAAAGTGAATCCATTGAGGATTTTAAAATAATTAATTTATGGCTATTAATATTTAGTTTTTCACAAACCTTAGTAGTAGTAGTAGTTGCAATTAGTTTAATTTGCTCATAAATTGAAAATAACAACTTTTCAGACGTGGGACAGATGTTTTAAATGAAAGTAGTGGTTTATGAGTCGAGAAGGTACTAATCTGACTTGTGGTTGGGTAGGTGTTTGGTGGTTGGATTTCACTTTTTCAAAAGTAGAATACGTTTGTAGACTTTAATTTTTTTGTTCATACAATGATAAAAACTTAATTTCATTAACGTGCGGCAAGATAATAACTTCAAAGTAATAATAGTTTTAATTAAATATGTAAGTAAGGTATTGTGTACTTTTTTAGTTAACTTTTAACAACAGCAAAAATTTAATTAAATGAAACATATTATTTAAATGAGATGGTGCTGTCGCAACCAGTTTTGGTGGTTGCATGATGCTGTAGTTAATAGTTGGAGTTGGAATATCATTTCCGAATGAGATTTCAACTTACCGAATGCATTTTTAGTTTGCCAAAAGAGACGATTTTATGACGAATTTTAAATACTGTAGTTAAGGGCTTAAAATGGAATGTTTTAATAGGTTATGTTTAGTTTGATACTTTTTAAATTTTTTTTTTATCTTTCATTAAAAATTAAGTACAGCGGAATTCAGTTTAAATGAATTACCTTTAAATATTGTTTGTCTTTGAACAAATCCTCCCAATTTTTACACACATTATCATAATGAACAGTTCATCTAGGAAAACAAATTGATGTTCTCTAATTGAAGTTTGCAATAATGCTTTGTTCGATATATCGTATTTCGTGTTAAGCGGTTATAACAACACTACAATCGATATTCGAGGGAAGGAATAGGGGAACATACTTTTACATTTATTTTTTTTTAACTGCGATGTATATTTTGTTCACTAAAGTTTGATTTAAATGAAAAAGTTACCATTTTTTAAAGATATATTTTTGAAATTTTAAAAAATTGTAATTTGATTAGTTTATTTTAAATGTTCATAATTTAATAAATCGGTGGGAAGTTTGACAGGGTAGGTAAAGTTATAAATATAACTTCTATATATTCAATCATAACAGTTTTTATCCTCAGATTTCACGATCGCTATTTAGTTATCGGTTTTACTTCTGTGATCTTTAGAAGATAAATTTTATGAAGTGACATTTTTACCATTTTAGATAAACCAACAGGAAAAACTAAAGGCAATGCCCTCGGAGGAAAGAAGACCAACGCGAAAAAGTCTTCCGATGTTGATTTGAATTCGTCGCTGTCATCAAATACCAGGTATGAAATTGTTGTAATAAGTTTCTTGAAGTTGTTAATAAAACGTCGTTACTTTTTAACGTGATATAAACTGTATAATGGCTTCAGAAAGTAAAGTACTGTAGATGAAATATAAATAAAGTATGTTTATGTATAACGTAAAATGTTCGTTTTGGATAACTTTCCGATGCTAAAATTTTTGGTTAATCAATTTTAAAATGGTTTTATGTAATATATTTTATAACCATTTCTTAGTTTTCCATTCTTGTTACAGTGCCGATACTTCATTTGAATGCTTGGAAGAAACTTTCTTACCATGTTCTCAAGAAGAGGCGGATGATTTTTCAGCAACACAGGAAGGTAGTCAGTTAGGTTTTTTTTTTTTTAAAGTAAATTGTTTGCAGTTTTCCCCCATCCCAGTCTCGCTTTACAAAGACCTTTTTCTCTTTATAGTGAGCCTTGAAAATCGCATTAAAACTTTCATTCGAAGTGATGAAGAACTTTATTCTCAAATTTTGAAGTATGATCCCATTTGGGCAAACGAACTTCTCAGAAATCTTAAATTAAACGGCATTAAATGTAGTATGGCTAAGTTAATATCTTTTCTCGACGAACAGGTAAGTGAATGTTCTCATTTTTTTTTTTTTTTTAAATTGTAAAGTAACAAAAAAAAAATTTTTTTTTGAATTTATAAATGTACGAGACATTTTTTCAGTGTATAACATTCCGGTTGCCTACGAAGGGAAGAACAAGAAAGAGACGTCGAAAGAATACTTCCTCTCCAGGAAAGAGTCCGAAAAAGAAACGCAAATAGTTATAAATTAGTTGTACAAAAGTAGTATTTTTTATTAACTTATAATTGGGATATTTTAATTAGATTCAAAAGTTTTTATTGTATATAAAGTTTTTTTTTTTTTTTACATATAATTTTTTAATCCTTTTATTCGATAGAAGACGAAGGTCGAGAAGAAAGGGTTGGGGCTCACTTGCTTTAACATCAACCCGACATTTCTTTGGTATATTCAATTGTACGTTGATGGACAAATTTTGAGTTTCCCATCTCGAGCAGTTCACTTCAACCAAAAATGAAAATTTATGAAATTAAATTTCTTTTGTGGCCATGGCAGTAAGGTTGTAACTAAATGACTCCTCGAATGTGGCGAAAAATATTTCCATTTATAACAAGGCCGGAGCAAAGAAATTTTAAGTTTTTTTTTTCATGGCGAGTTTGTTTTATTGATATAAGTATTTAGAGTAACTATGCAATAGACTCTGAGGAGGAACTAAAAGGGTTCAACTTAAAAAAAAAGTTTTTATACAAAATATCTTATTAACATAGTAACGACATTCTGAACTCTCCAGTAATTTAAGTTAAAGTAACTATTTAGCTCTTTTTTTCATTCATTACTTACATTATATTAAAACTTAGCAGCAGCATACTTCCATATGAAGCCACCATTAATGTACTATTGAATACTTCAAACTTGACTGTCTATACTTCTAGATATAAGACCTGAAAAGGCATGAAAATTGTACCATGTAACTTATAGCTCATGTTGCTAAAGTCGACTTTTAATCAAAACTATTGCTGAGAGTATATATCGTGACATACATTAGTGTACCGTTCAGCAAATCGCAACTTATTTAATGATTCCAAAATCCGATGCATTTTTAGACATTTTTCCATCGAAAATTAAATTACATGATAAACCTCGAGTCTTCTTAGTATTCTATTCATATTTTTCATTTTATTCATATTTTATTTACTTGAATAGGGCTTTGCCCGTGAGTGGTGGTGATGTGTAAAACTACACACATCAATAAAGGAAGAATAATAGTCCTTTTTAAAAATTATATTTACCAAAAAATAATTTATAAATATATGTATAATTTGTGTTGTGGCGCATATATATATATATATATATATATATATATATATATATATATATATATATATATATATATATATATATATATATATATATATTATATATATATATATATATATATATATATATATATATATATATATAAAATGATATATTATGGCAATATAGTAAGCATTAATAATGCTGGGCATGAGAACTAAGATATAATAAATGATGATAATGATACGAAAAAAAAAAAAAAAAATACAATAGAGAATAAAAATGCGACTGTACAATCGAGGTATGATAAATTGTTGCTTCAACTTCAGAAGAAGCAGTTCTTTTTTTTTTTTTTTTTAACACAAGTGTGGCGGACTTACGAACGATAGTCTACACTTTTTTTTTTTTGGCTTCTCTCGTCAAGATAATGTTTGTTGATAATATCTGTTTACGCTAAGAGTTTTTTTTTTTTTCAAACAATTCAAATATATTTTCGACATATGCTGCACAGTTTTATTATTTGCTATTAAATATTTTACTACTTTATTTAACTAATACTGAAACCTCGTTAACTCAAGTGTTTATATATATATATATATTATATATATATATATATATATATATATATATATATATTATATATATATATATATATATATATATATATATATATATATATATATATATATATATATATATATATATAATATATATATATATATATATATATTTACACTTTTAGGACCGTCCTTTCGTGCTCATATACATATGGAACATACAAAACGAATGTAGTTTATACACTTTAAAGAACAGTCTAAATATTTTTTTTACTTATTTCCTTTTCAGAATCAGTTAACTTTTTTTTTTTTTTTTCTTGCGTTTTATGCACTATGAATCTCAGTGTTACAGATTTTATGTCGACATTTAATAAAGCTACTTAGTTCATTATTGTTCGGCAAGGATTCTTGTAATAAATCATGCAGTGTATATGCGCAAAAATGTAGCTACTGAATTTCAATATTCCTGCAGCAATTTTTTATGATTAAAAATATAATTCTTGAGAAAGAATAAAAAAAAAAAAAAATACTATTGATAGAGGTAACAAATGGTGACAAATTTTAACTAGGGTATATCTTTAAGGCACGTCTCCAAATTAAATAACATTTTTAATATCTCGATGATCGCTAATCCTTATTGAGCAACCAACCAAGATCAAAATCTTCATAAATACATTCTCCAAATTCAATCATAAATTTAACTTCGATTTCTTAAGCCATAGACTTACGTAAACTGCTCTCATTGTGGTAATACCTCTGCAAAAATAACCGACTTACTATTATTTGCTACATTGTCTGATACAAAAAGATGCAAAATGCTTTCGCAGGCCGTTTATACAAATGTTCATTTCATTCGTATATATATATAAACCGGACGCTACAAGTTCGACAAAAGGCCACTGGAAATGTCTAAGAAAATAACGACTAGTAATACTAACACTCGAGGATTTGGAAGAATTTCTTAACTAGGTGCTTATTCCATCTGTAAATTCAAAACTGGTTTGACTTCGTGCTAAGTTCAATCTTAAAAATCAAGCAAAGACGAACTCTTGTTTAATATGTCTCAACTACGTCATCAACGAAGTCAACTTAAATAGTTGCCGAAGGGAAATCTGGCGAAAACAAAATTTTTGGTTATTGGTCCAAGAATATTAATTCGGATTACGTCCAATTTTGAAAATTCTATAAGAGGGTAACTCAATTTCGTGTTTCGTCAAGAACTTTCCGTTCTATGACGTTGGTAACGTTTTTAGAGGTTCTCTTAACTGGTATATGTAAATCATTCGCTACAGCCGAAGTCTTACCGTCTTCTTCATTCGTCCCTTTTTCTTTTATATTATTACTTAAAATTAACTCTGGTTCGGATACTCTTTTTTCTTCAGTGATATCCGGCAAGACCTGCTGGTGGTGCCCTTCGGTATTACCCGGAGTTGAAGTTTCAATTTGGTCTGGAATAGATTCTTGTACTTGTGGATTGCAAATTTCACTATCGTTAGGTTTCACTACTGGCGATTTCATATGCAAATTCTCCAGTAAGTTTATTAGGTTGTCTAGTCCAATTAGGTAGCCATCTTCGTGCGTGCCTTCGACCCAAGGCTCTCTATGAGTGATATTTACAGAGTCAGGCAAAGGTACCGTTTTGGCAAAGTCAATTAACCATATACCGGATTTCTCCTCATTGTGAACGAACAGTAAGGAACTTCCTATTAACTGAAAAAAAAATAAATAAATAATTATAAGAAATTTTAAAAATATAAAAAATAATGTTTCTAGATTTATGTTGTAGGGTCGAGGAGGTTAAAATATAATTTTTGTGGGAGGGATTGGAGAAGTATTAGTTATAATATATGTATTTTATAATTTAAACTAAATGGCGATGCACAAGGGCAGTTAATCCTAAAAAATTACCATTAAATTTTTTCAAAAGGAAGAAAAATTCTAATGGATGGAAGGTAAAAGAGACAAGGACGCCATTTTTACAAAAAAAAAAAAAAAAAAAAAAAAAAATTTTGAGAAACTTATACTTAAATCATTAATAATATAAAATATTCTAATATAAATATTAAAATAATATAAAATATTATAAGCCATGACAAGAACAAAAATGTAAAATTAAAAGTAGAAAAAAAAACAATTTTAGGTAATAAAAATATTTTATATTTAGATAAAGAAAGAAAAGATTATGAAAAAAAACTTACTGCAACACTTCAAACAAGTAATAAATTTAGGTAGTTTTAAGATTCAGAAAAAAAATAGACTACCATTGGAATCTTACGAATATTTTACTCTTAAACTTTATTAACTACCATAGTAGTACTTTTCATTACTAAATAAATATAAACAAAGTCTTCTACCAATGATTTCCTAATACAGTACCCACAAAATCTTCAAATTATCTTGTAGGTGTACCATGGAATGAAAAATCATTTAAATAACATTTAACTAAAGAGCGTTCATATCTATTTAGTAGTTACTGTTTTCAAGCGTAAGAGCAGGTCTAAAAGGATCGATACATAAGCAGTTTTCTATTCGTCTACTATCTTCCTAAAAATTTAGATTTGCGCCCGCCATTTTTTTGACCTTTTTAAAAATATCTAAACTATTTGCACAACTGAACAGTTTACCAAAATTTTCTGAAAAATCATATGTTTTCGAATCAGCTGATTCATATTCAACATAGCGTTTGTTTTTTCAAAACATTCACCTGATACAGGATCATTTTAGATTCTAACGTAAGTGAATCGTAAGCAGTCAAAACAAAATAATAATAAAGCCTATTATTATCAAATTTAAAAAAAATTAACGTTATTGAAGAATGTGTTTTCTAATACGGTTATTTATACAGATATACATACATACGAGTATCTATTTTAAATTCGTATAAAAATAAATAAAATTTTCAAATGATTTTGAAAATTGCATGCAGTATATTTTAACTCATTAACAATAACAAATTTAAAAAATTGATAAAAGCGGCACACAAACGTTGAGTAATTAAGGGGGGGGGGGGCACAAAAAGGGTATGTTTATATTCTTGTTTGCATGTAAATCTTAAGGGGGAATTTAGACATATAAAAATGTGCTTGGCGAACTAACTCCAAATTAGATATGCAAGATCCTAAATTATAAGAGTATTCAGAAAGTAACTGCCCTTTTTCACCACTATGAAATAGGTATTCAACCAACGACTTTAGAACCAAGGTCGAATGGGCGGGAAATTATCCGGAAATAGTATACCATCTCTTCTATTTAGCTGTGTGTCATTCATATTGATTTCGGTAATTAACCCCATGGAGGAAAATGACCTTTATGAAACAACATAGCCAATGTTTACTGTACGAGTTTCGAAGGAAAAGTACAGGAGCAATGAACAACATATATGAAGTGTATTCGGATCCGGGTGCAGTGAGAGCTCGTACATGTTAGCTGTAGTTGAAAAGGTTTAAAGATGGAAATTGTGACGTAATCGACACAAGCCTTGCTTCGGAAGTTCTTATTCTCCATAGGATTAATTACCGACATAAATATGAATGACTCACAGCAGGATAGAAGAGATGGTATACTATTCTGTCTAGAAATAGTATACCATATTACCACCCATTTGGCCTTGGTGCTGACGTCATTGGTTGAATCCCTATTTCATAGTGGTGAAAAAAATGCAATTTCCGAACATCCTGATAGATAATAGTGGTGATGTCATTTTCTCGATAAAATGGCGTGTTTTCGAGCTGAAAGTGACGAATTGAACAAGTTTTCTCCTAAATTTTTAGAAAATTAAATATTTAGTTAAAATATATGAATAGAAAACGGCTACAGAACCTTCTATTTTCAAGTTATGTCTCACAAAAATTCTTATCCCTAAATAGCATAAAAACATATTTTCCAATACAAGAATATGTCGGAAGATTTTGTTCAGTTAATAGAACGTTCTCTCATCTTACTTCCAACAATTTCAGAATATACATCATTAACAACAAATAAATGACGTTTAAATACCAAGTTATTTTAAGTCAAGTGAGCCTTATAAATTTCAATAAAGAATTTAAAAAAAAAATTAACCAATATAGGATAAACGTTACACACACACACACACCGAATAGTTAGTATAGTTACTTATCCTTATTATATTAATAAGAAAATTCTCTAGGCACTCACTTCATGACTTCTGAAAAACTTCGACTTTTCCAACGTTGCTCGAATTTCTTTCAAACGATTGATGTAATTTATCTACAAAAAAAAAAAAAAGAAAAAAAAAAATTACAATATTAAATTAATTTTTTAAACTAGGTCATTTTAAGTCATTTTCGTTTTATGAATGAACGTCTTACAATTTAAGTAAGATTATCGATAGTATGTCAGACGTAGAACAAATAATTGAGTAAATATGTAGAAAATTATCTTTAAAGCTTGCTTGCAAACTCAAGAGTTTTAATTCTTTATAACGTTAACACTGGTAAAATGGTTCTGGATATTGTAGCACAACTTTATAAAAAAGAAAACGCCTTAAATGTAAAAAAAAATAAATTGAAATATAAACCAAAAAATTTATATTATAAAACAAACAAAAAATAACTAATATATATAAAAAAAAACAAAAAATAATTAATAATCATTAATTAAGGTACTACAGCTGAACACTAAATTTTAACTAAACAAAACGATATTTTAATATATATATATATATATATATATATATATATATATATATATATATATATATATATATATATATATATATATATATATATATATATATATATATATATATATATATATATATATATATATAAATTATTTCGTTAATTATTAAATAAAGTAAAAAAACTAATTCCAATAACCCAAAAGTTACTAACAACTGCATTTGGATATCCCTCGACGAAACCTGCAATGGCTGTCATAACTTGATCACGTGTTCGAGTCGTCTTGAAGTCTTTAGAGGACGTTCCGTCACCCCTTCGGATACCTTCTATCCGAAAACCTAACGTAGCAGTTGAAGATATAGTTTCACGCCAAACCATGTACCTATATATATATATATATATATATATATATATATATATATATATATATATATATATATATATATATATATATATATATATATATATATATATATATATATATATATATATATATATATATATATATATATATATATATATATATATATATATATATATATATATGAGAAGATTATGGCACACTTGCTTATCAGGCTTTCTGATTGGCTCAGTCAGATCGCTCGGGGTAATGGGCGTTTTTTGCCAATTTTTGTTTTAAAAGACTTCTGGATTTCTGTTTTCCACTCAAAACAATTTATTCATATTAACAATAATATTTATTATTATTATTATTGTCTACAATGTTCTCAATCGATTCCCCCAACTGACTCTTGATTAATTTTTGACCCTTTTGAATGTTGTATCGGGGGGGGGGGGGGAAGATTTTGTGGTAGATTGGTGAATGTTGTCACATTTCAACCCTAATAGCTTTTTATTCTCTTTGGTTCCTTTTCTTTCACTTCTACAGTACTACATAATTCTATGGAATAAATTAACTACAATAAACTTTTTTGAATAAATTTATATTTTTTTAATTAAATGAAATTTTTGATTAAAAAGGGTTGTTGGGTCACGGTCTTACTCTTACAGTTTGCAAAAATCAAATAAATAAAAATAATAATTAAATTTAAAAAAAAATATATTTAAATTTTAAAATTAATAAATAAATTTTAAAATTAATAAATTTTAAATTACTCACGCGGCTTTTACAGTAAATTTCTAAAGCCAGAATTCAAAAAATATTTATTGTTGGACGTTGGTTAATTTTTTCCCCAGCCAAATAAAATGCCTGAATTTATATTAATTTTATTTTATTTTATTATTTTTTTTTTTTAATCTTTCTTATGATATTTTGAGCTTAATACTATGAACACAGTGACGTTATTTAAAAAAAAAAAAAAAAAAAAATCGCTTAAAAAAATCAACTGTTTTATATAATTTGATTTTTGCTATGTCAACCCTGATCAAAAGTAGACGTTCAAGTAATTAAATAAAGATAAGAAATTTAAAATTTGTAAAAAAAAATATTTATTCTACTGGTTTATGTAGTTTCAGAGACAATTTGTATTGAGCATGTCCCTTCATCTTATATACATAGTTTATAAAGATTACCCACCCCTGATGGGCAATTCAAAAAATATCGTTGGACGTTGGTTATTTATAAATGCCATTCCTGCTTGTAGAAAACAGCGTCAACAGTTCCTTAACAGTAGAGAACTGATTCAAAACTATTTACTCCGAAATGCATAAAACCAGTACTGTTCCAAACAGTTTTATTTCTGCTGAATGTGCAAATGTTATTCGCTTACTTATCACCGAGTTTGGTAAAACTGGGTATGCCCATATGGCACTGCCAATTTCAATGCCCAAATATGTCTCAATCAGTCCTACGGGCTAAGCTAATAAAAAGGGCTATTATGTGAAAACACTGCAAAAGTCGGTATATATATATATATATATATATATATATATATATATATATATATATATATATATATATATATATATATATATATATATATATATATATATATATATATATATATATATATATATATATATATATATATATATATATATATATATATATATATATATATATATATATATATATATATATATATATGTGTGTGTGTGTGTGTGTGTTTTTATGTGTGTTTGAGAATATTTAATTGGGTTGATAAATGAGTGCCCTCTTATTGTTAATTTAAACTTCCTTTCCCCCACCTTCCTCCCTCTGAAACAGTAACCCCTCCTCACCCCCACCGCCCGGGCTGATGACGTCTCAATGAAGAGACTATGACGATGAAACTTTTCTTTTTTATATTAACTGCGAAAAACACTTTGCATACAATAATATCTTTTTCATCTCATGTATGTGGGTGTGCGTATGTGTGTGTGAATGTGTATGTGTGGAATATAACGCTTCCTTTTTTTATGAGGTACCAAATATCTCTCTTGAAAATGTTCTCTGAATAACAATTTCTAAAAACACTGTGTGTAATATATATATATATATATATATATATATATATATATATATATATATATATATATATATATATATATATATATATATATATATATATATATATATATATATATATATATATATATATATATATATATATATATATATATATATATATATATATATATATATATATATATATATATATATATATATATATATATATATATATATATATATATATATATATATATATATATATATATATATATATATATATATTGTAGCGATTATTCTGAGTAAAAACTTCATATGTACAAACGTCAACTGTGAACAATAACGAAAAATTTGAAGTTTCAACTGACGTGTACAGCTTGGATACATAGAACACTAAATCTGAAGGTGACGCAGTAGAAGTAACGTAATATATAACTTGACGTCATATTTTAAGTGTTTAGGATGAAGTATGTCTTTGCACAAGCTGAAATTGATCCAATGGTGTTCATTTACAATGTTTGTAATATAAATGCCATTGCTGCTTGTAGAAAACAGCGTCAACAGTTTCCTTTAACAATAGAGAACTGATTTCAAAACTGTTTACACCGAAAATGCACGAAACTAGCACTGTTCCCAGCAAAGTTTTATTTCTGATGAGTGTGCAAATGAACATACTGTAAATTAAATAGACATTCTTGAACCCAGAGAATAAGGCACACTAAAAAAATATCTCAACGTATCGGCATTCAACATACAAATACTTCAAACATTCCGCCAACAAGGTTTGTATCCAATTCACATACAACAGCTCAGAAGAAACTCTCTTGGAGAGTAAATGCTAATGGCAGATTAATTCAACTCGTACGATTCACCACGAGGCCCACTGTCACCTGAGGGAGGATTTACAACTATCGGTGGTGTAATAAATCCTGTTTCTTGAATCATCTTCAGTGACAAAGTTTTCAATAAAAATTTTAGTTAAAAAAAAAAAAACAAAAAAACAAAAAAAAACAACTTTTTTTTTTTTTTTTTTTTTTTTTTTTATTTTTTATATTTATATATATATATATATATATATATATATATATAATATATATATATATATATATATATATATATATATATATATATATATATATATATATATATATATATATATATATATATATATATATATATATATATATATATATATATATATATAATCAAACCGATTCATACCACTAACCATACTAACTCAACATGAAAAACTTTTTACACTTAAGCATATCAAGGTAATAATAAGAGACAGCTAATGAGTAAAACCCATAACCAAACTTTATCCAATACCCCTTCTACTATACCCACATAAGAAGAAATTACTGAAGTCCCTACCTCGGTTTTGTCACAGCCTTTGCGCGATTCTCCGCTTCTGATGGAGCAGTTGCATCTATTTGAATCATTTTATCGTACATATCCTTAAAAAAACATAAGAGAAAAGGGGTGTAGGTACTGTGCAGAGGCAATACAGGTTTCTGCAGATACCAACAAAGACGCCAACAAAATTTACAAGTGTCCTAACCTTTCTTAACTTTGGTTTATGTCGTGCTTTGGCCAATTCCTCCTCCAGGTAAGTCCTCACTCCCATTTTAATATCCATTACACACGCCGTAGAGAAGTCACTCAAAAGATCTTGCAACTGCAGATACTTCTCTCCGTCGGATCCATCCACAATGCCTAAATATTCAGGTACGAAAGGCCTTAGGAAGTCCTTCTGGATTTCTTCGAAGGCTACTTCTTCGGCGTGACAGAGTTTTTTCATAATTGTTCCTTGCTTGTTACCAGCTTTAAAATTCCCTGAAACAAAAAAATAAAAATAAATTATTTATATATATATATATATATATATATATATATATATATATATATATATATATATATATATATATATATATATATATATATATATATATATATATATATATAATATATATAATTTTTTTTTTTTTTTTTTTTTATTTTATTATATATTAATATTATATATTATAAATGTGAACAGTCTGTATATGCGGGATGAAGAGAAGTCGGAGGGAGGGAGGGGGGGGGTATAAAATTATAGCTTAAATTAAACACTGTAACATTAAACCACCTTTCATACGGGACCAATTGTGAGATTTCTAGTTTTAATTAAATAGTTTGAAATACCATCCACACCCCCCCCCCCTTCTCAAAAATAAAATAATTTCTGAACTTCTTATTTTTTGAATTTAACTTTTTTCTTAAATGTATTTGAATTATATATTTGTCTTTTTATTATGGTGTAGTTCAATTTAGTAATTTCATTAAGTTAATTAAAATATAACATAGACGTAAATATCTTATTTTAAAATTTAAGATACAATGTTCAAATGTTCATTCAAATGAACAATTTCATATCAAGTTCTACTACTTGTTCATCTATGAGAAAAAAAAATCAGAATTGAACAAGCAACACATTTTCAAGAGAAAGAAGGTTATATATATATATATATATATATATATATATATATATATATATATATATATATATATATATATATATATATATATATATATATATATATATATATATATATATATATATATATATATATATATATATAATAAAAAGACCTATTGGAAAAAGTCAAAATTTGTTCTATATATATATATATATATATATATATATATATATATATATATATATATATATATATATATATATATATATATATATATATATATATATATATATATATATATATATATATATATCATTCCTAGAGTGCAGAGCCCTGTACAGAGTCCTATTCAGAGGAAGGAACGTTAACTTTGAAATCTATCTATTGTCTCTTCATCAACCCTCCATACAATAGATCCTTCATGCAAATAACTATTAAAAGAAAACTTTGCATTTTAAAAATCCACTAACGCGAAAATGGTTAAAAATCAACTTGTATAACTAATATTTAAAAATAACTATTACACTTTACTAATTTAGAATTCCCATTTCATTTTATCGTAAAACCTGATTTATATATATATATATATATATATATATATATATATATATATATATATATATATATATATATATATATATATATATATATATATATATATATATATATATATATATATATATACTGGTTTACTTTGGTGGTGTGAAAAAATTATCCTCATTAGATAAGGCTTTTGAACAATTATTATTATTATTATTATTATTATTATTATTATTATTATTATTATTTATTATTATTATCATTATTATTATTATTATTATAAGAAAAACTTTTTAATATAGTCATAAAAAAAACTATGGTTTAATAAGAAATTTCATCTCTTATCTTTATATATATATAAAAAAAAAAAAAAAAAAAAAAAAAAATCTGTTTTCTACTCTTAATAAAAATAGGTACTCGCACATATTCTTTTTAAGAGGGAGATTATATTAAATTAAGAAAACAAACATACATACAGAGTACACAAAGCTTTCGTAGATTTTGCACACCCATACGATACACTCAATAAAATTACATGCATAA
>SEYY01001230.1:57500-60000 GCA_009176605.1 Armadillidium nasatum
TAAATTTCCCAGTCAGCTGATGCATATATTTAACATGGCGATTGCATTCTCAAAATGATAAACTGCTACAGGATCATTTACATTTTGTTGTAAGTGAATTGTAAACAGCTAAAACAAAAATAATAATAATAATAAAACCGTTTTTGTAAAAATTAATTTTTTTTAGATATTATTGAAGCTTTTTCCAATATACTTTAGTACGAATATTTAAAAAAAAAATCGTATAAAAATAAATAAAATTTATAAATAATTTTGAAAATTACAATAAATTTTACTATTTATTAAAATAAATTTTTAAAAATTGATTGAAAACGGCTCATAACCGTCGATACACACAAACAGCTTAAAAAAAAGGGTTTGTTTACATCTAAATAAACTATAAAAATAATATAAAAAAATAATAATAATAATATATATATAAAAAAATAATAATAATATATATAAAAAAAATATCTTAGAGAACTAGTGAAAACTTTGGAACATTATTTTTCTTCAAAATTTTTAGAAAACACGAAAAAATTTAAGTTAAAAAGGTGGACGAAAAGAAAATATAGAAAACAACTTAACACTTCAACACTGAGTCATAACAGCACAATATATTCTTTTGCAGAGACAGAAGAGAGAGAGAATAGTGCTTTAAAGGGGAAAGGATAGTAATATATATTTAAATTTTAATTACATTTTAAAAATGTAATATTCATTTTGAAATTCAATAATGAAAAATTTTCATTCCTTTAATATACTTTCTATTTCTTATGAAAGTTACATAGAAGAATATAAGAAAATGGATTACAATAATGTTGGGAGAGTATTTTTTTTTTTTTTTTTTCTACAAAACGCCACCACTCACGGGCAGAGCCCTTTTCAAGGAGGGGGCAAGGGTATGACAGGAGTTTGTAGCACTTCTTTCTGTGGTATAACAAAAATGAAAAAACTCGATAACCCTGTTTTAAGCAGACCCTCTTGACCTCTTCTGACCCCAATATCCTTCGATCTTAAATCTAAATACTCTCGTGTGCAATCATTTCATCTCGTTTTAGACACTGCGTACATAGTAAAGAAGCAGACCCTCTTGACCTCTTCGGACACCAAATATCCTTCAGACCCTCTTGACCTCTTCGGACCACCAATATCCTTCAATCTTAAATCTAATCTGTCTCACAGTCATATACGCGTACATAGTAAAGGAACTCAATAATTCCTTAAGGAGTCTTCACAAACTCCTTCCCCAGTTTCCTACTACCTCCCACACTGCAACTCTTCCACCTTTCGGCAATCAGAACATGACTGAGTGGAGAGTCAAAAACTTTAAAGTCTGGTTGCAGTACATCCCATTAGACTTAAATCAGGATAGACCTACGATCAGTGGGTTAAATTTAGCCCATTTAACATACATGAATGCACACAAACATTTAACATACATGCACGTACACACACACACATTTAATGATCAAACCTTTGTTCACAAGTATATCATATATCAACAGGTAATTTTTAACCAATCGTTTTTAACTGACATAAAAAATAAGTAAATAAATAAATAAATAAAATAAAATTTAAAAAAATTCAATAAAATACTGATACAGCAAAATATTTACTTTATTTGTCCCCGATGAACTCAAGACATAAAAGAAAGGATATAAGAAATATGAAATAAGCATCCTTCTACGTACGTACACATACAAACACACTGTCATATACGCTCACTCTCTCACAATATCATCTACACTCACTCACACACACTGTCATCCACACACATTTTCTCACAGTCATAAAATAATAATACTATAATATATATATATATATATATATATATATATATATATATATATATATATATATTATATATATATATATATATATATATTTATATATTATATATATTATATATATATATATAATTATAACACACTCACTCTCTTACAGTCATACCCATTCACTCTCACACTGTCATCGACACTCACTCTCACCCTTTCACCCACACCTTCACTCTCACACTGTGATTCACACTCACTCATTCACTCTCAAAATGAAACACAAATTTTCTAATTTATTTTTAAAATGAACATAAATATTACATTTTATTTATTTACTTTAACTAATGTGAAAGAAATAATTATGTTTACTCTTCAATTTAAGCTGCGTCCTTTGGAAAATTGGATATGTCCTATTATTATTATTATTATTATTATTATTATTATTATTATTATTATTATTATTATTATAATAATAATAATAATAAATAAATAAATAAAAATGCCTGAAAACCTTAATTATGAGTAGGGACAGAGGAATATTGTAGTACTAATATATGATTGTGTGTGTGTGTGTGTGTGTGTGTGTGTGTGTGTGTGTGTGCGCGCGCGTGAGTGTGTGTGTTAGTTCTACCATAATTAATGAAGGAGAATCTCCTAATAATTATTGGGAAATCATTTACTTCCCCCACCCTCATTTTTTTTGGAGGGGGGACTCCAGCTCAATCATTTTATGGTAGCCTATC
>SEYY01001230.1:73738-78738 GCA_009176605.1 Armadillidium nasatum
CAAACAAAAAATAAAATAAAAAAAGAATAATAAAAATTTAATTCCTACAAAGAAAATAATAATAATAAAAAAAAAAAAAACTACGCAAAATAATAGTCACTCTTTATGAAGAAAGAACGAAATAAAACAACCTCCCGCAAAAGCAATTCAAACAACACTGAACAAATCTAATTAGCTTTACAAGTTTTGAGACGAGCTACAATTATAATTTTTGCATATATATATATATAATATATATATATATATATATATATATATATATATATATATATATATATATATATATATATATATATATATATATATATATATATATATATATATATATAATATATATATAAACACCTGTATAAAATTTATTTGATTTCATATGATGTGCATAATAAACATCTGCGTCTGTTTACTCTTTACAGTACTAGCAAACCTCTAAGCTATACCATATATATATATATATATATATATATATATATATATATATATATATATATATATATATATATATATATATATATATATATATATATATATAGATAGAGAGAGAGAGAGAGAGAGAGAGAGAGAGAGAGAGAGAGAGAGAGAGAGAGAGAGAGAGAGAGAGAGAGAGAGAGAGAGAGAGAGAGAGAGAGAGAGAGAGAGAGAGAGAGAGAGAGAGATAGAGAGAGAGAGAGAGAGAGAGAGAGAGAGAGAGAGAGAGAGAGAGAGAGAGAGAGAGAGAGAGAGAGAGAGAGAGGAGAGAGAGAGAGAGAGAGAGAGAGAGAGAGAGAGAGAGAGAGAGAGAGAGAGAGAGAGAGAGAGAGAGAGAGAGAGAGAGAGAGAGAGAGAGAGAGAGAGAGAGAGAGAGAGAGAGAGAGAGAGAGAGAGAGAGAGAGAGAGAGAGAGAGAGAGAGAGAGAGAGAGAGAGAGAGAGAGAGAGAGAGAGAGAGAGAGAGAGAGAGAGAGAGAGAGAGAGAGAGAGAGAGAGAGAGAGAGAGAGAGAGTCTTGTTATAACTAAGGGGGATGTTATTCTATAGGGGGAAACTAGTTTCCTAGTTTTCTGATGCATTCTTGTGTTTGTTTGTTTGTATGGAAATGTTTGGAGTGATAATTTTCATGTCAAATTCGTATCTTATTTTTGTTATAAATGTAGTGATTCTCATCATTATTCTTAACATTTTCGTCTCAATTCCTCTAAATCTTTTAAGTACAGAAGAAGCAAATCTACTATACAGGTCTTTTTCTCAGGGATCTGTTCCATCCTAATTCATTTTATAGTTTTCATTAATGACCTTCTCTCTATTACTTCATCTCCTATCCACTCCTATGCTGATGACTCCATCCTTCATTACTCCTTCCAGTTTGAAAGAGGCCCCTTCCAACAGTAGCTAATAGAGGCAAGGAAGGTAGCCTTGGAGCAACTAATCTCTGATCTTTCACGTATTTCAAATTGGGGCAGAAAAACATGTTTGTTTTCAATACCTCAAAAACTCAGTTCCTCCATCTCTCTATTTGACACAATTTTCCACACAACTACGTTATTTTCTTCGAGAACCGACAACTCAAACCTTCATCTGTTCTTAATATTCTCAGTGTATCTTTTTCTAGTGATCTTTCTTGGAAGGATCACATTACTTTTCCTTCCCAACAAGCTTCTAAGAAGTTGGGTATTCTGAGACGAATTCGTTATTTTTTTTACGTCACCCCAGTCGTTTGCTCTTTATAGGGGTGTTGTTCGCCCCTGTATGGAGTACGTCTCACACATCTGGGATGGTTCCATTCATACAGCTCTTCTCGAAAGGGCAGAGTCTAGGGTCTTTCGATATATAAAACTCTTTTTGTTCTTACTCACTTTCTCCAATCTCTTTCTGCCCATCGAATTGTTGCGTCATTCTCTCTATACTATCGCTATTACAACGGACATTGCTCTTCAGAACTTCTGAGGTAGCGGTAGTTGGAAGCAACATTTTAAAGATGCCGGAGTCGCAAAAGAAACAATATATATATAAATATAATTTATATATATATAATATATATATATATATATATTATATATATATATATATATATATATATATATATATATATATATATATATTTATTTTTAAACCGGGTCCACATCCATGGTCGAACTTTTATCAAAAGAAACATTGTCTTACAGAGAAAAAGACATTTTATCGACACTTTGTGTCTTCGTATTAAATCTATTGTCACTATTTTGGACTATTAGTAATTAAATATAAATATACATATATTTATACTATGGTAATAAAGCTTACTCATAACGTCATTGTAAGCTTATTCTTAGCATCATTTTATTTCTGCGATGTTATTATCACACTCTTGTTATTTGTTCTTAACGTCATTGTTGTCCGTAATGTCACTGTTGTCTTAACGTCATTGTAGCCCGTGACGTCATTAGTTGTACCTTGTCAGTAATTTCTTTTCCAGAATTAAAAACCACTAATAATCAAGCTAAATAATAATAATAACAGTTAATAACAGTATCCTTTATTGAAATATCAACCCATATGGACTTTTAAATTGAAAATATAGATTTTAATTAAGAAGCACGAATATGATATTTATAACAAAAGTGCTGACAATGCATAATGCAACCCATAATCTGATAATTTTATTACAGACAATAAATGATGTAATAAATTTTATATAGCTATACTATATATAACATACGACGTAATAAATATATATGTATATTACGAGGAAACACGTCACAAACAAGATATTCCACGTTGTCGACAAATATTCAAAACCTTTTTTTATTATATTTTAGAGGACACAAGGTCCACACAACACCCCCTGGAGAAGGAAGAAGATAATACATAATTCAAATTAAAAGATCTACATAGTAATAAAAACTGAATTAAAAAAAAAAAAAAAAAAAAAAAAACACCCCTAAGAAGAGAAGCAATTTCGTCAAACAAAATAAAAGACTTAATACAACCTCTCAACTCTCCCCTTATACAAATACACAGCAAAATTGTGTGGAACTATCGAACAGTTATTAAAACTGTATTAAACTAAGAATAGAAGCAATTACAGCAAACAAAATAAAAGACTTAATACCACCTCTCACCTCTCCTCTAATCTCCCTCCCAACTCTCCCACTCTTCCCCCTATACAAATACAAAACTATTTCGGGGGTAGCAAAACTGAGTGGAACCATCGAACTTTGTCAAGAGAGATAACATCCTATTTTGAGATATTTCTACATCTCGCCAATGAGAAATGTAAAAATAAAGGTAAACACAATATTGCCAAAACACTAATTCACACTTGCCCTATTATTCCTATTATTATTATTATTATTATTATTATTATTATTATTATTATTATTATTATTATGTATTATTATTATTATTATTAGTTATTAGATAATAGTAATTAATAATTAATAAAAAATATAATAATATATATATATAATATATATTATATATATATATATATAATATATATATATATATATATATATATATATATATATATATATATATATATATATATATATATATATATATATATATATATATATATATATATATATATATATATATATATATATATATATATATATATATATATATATATATATAATTATATATATATATATATATATTATATATATATATATATATATATATATATATATATATATATATATATATATATATATATATATATATAATATATATATATATATATATATATATATAATATATATATATATATATATATATATATAATATATATATATATATATATATATATATATATATTTTTTTTTTTTTTTTTTTTTTTTTTTTATTCACTACGCCATATCCCGCATGATGCAGGGTGGCATCGACTGCAGGAAAAATTCCTGCAGTCGTACATGGGAAGACAAAAAAAAAAATGGTTAAAAGGAATCCCACCCCCTAGAACCATGCGAAGAACTATTCTTCATGATCCAGCCTTGTCGCCCAATCCAACCTTGTGTTTTTAAATTTTATATTTTTAATACTAATGATGAATTTTATACTTTAGCCGAAAGTATGTTGATTGAAAATTTTGTTGCTTCGCCAGACATTTTGAATAATAATTTAATTGAGATTTATTTAATTTTGTTTTTTGAAGAAACCGATATTTTAAGCAAAATCATATTTTAAAATAAATTTGTTATTATTTTTAAGTTTTCGAAAATAATTTTCTTTTCAATACAATTCAAAAACATTCTCTAAAGAAATCTTTCCAATTTTCAGAATAGATTGCTACGATTTTCCTTCTCTTTTCTTCTCTTATTGTCTCCTCTCTTCTCTCGTATCCTCTTCTCTTCTCTTCTCTTCCATCTGATGTTTCTTCTTTTTCTTTTCTCATCTGTTTTAAACACCTCCGCTCCCGACGATAGCCGAATCATATATATATATATATATATATTTTTTTTTTTTTTTTTTTTTTTTATACAATACTCCATTTCCCGCATGATGCAGGGTAGATTCAATTGTAGAAATTTTAAATTCCTGCAATTGTACATAATAAAACCTGGTTGAAAGGGTTCCCAGTCCTTAAAACCATGCAAAGAGCTAATCTTCATCTGACTCGACTGCAACGAAATCATCATTCATTATTGACCAGAGGTTACTTCTAACTTAATTCTTTTTTTTTTAATTAAATATTTAATTTTCTATTGTCGAAAGTACTTTGAATAATTTTAATTGCTTCACAAATTTAAAAAATTTTTTTTAATTTCTTTAATTTACTATTAAAAAAAAATACTGAAATATTATAACAAAATATTAAATTTTTATTTTTGCCTTTGGTCAATTTCATTCTTCTCGCAAAACTCCACAAACTCTGCAACTTCAGGGAGAAGATCTTGAAGCTTCGTATTCAGTAGCCTTCTCTTTTTCCTCTCTTCTCTTTTCTTCTCTTCTCTTCTTTCCTCTGATCTCTTCTTCTTCTCTTCTTCTCTTTCTCTTCCTTCTGTCTTCTCTTCTGACTTCCTTGTGATGTTCCTAACTTTTCTTCT
>SEYY01001230.1:93738-108738 GCA_009176605.1 Armadillidium nasatum
ATATATATATATATATATATTGAGTAAATTGAAATGTGTTTAATCTTAATCCATCATTAATATCTCAAAAAATATTTTAAATATCTAATTTTACATTTCAACCAATTAATCAAATGAATTTATAAATAAATAAACAAATAAATAAATAAATAAATAAATGAAATAATAGTAGTAGAGGTAATAGTAATAATAGTAGTAGTGGTAATAGTAGTATTAGTAGTAATAATAGTAACATTTATGAGGTTTATCCTAAAAGAAGTGATGTCGAAGAATATTTAATATTATTTCAGTGAATTTTGGAATAAATTTAGACCTCAGTTGGGCACTGTTAATAAGTTGGCACCCATTAATCAAATACATAAAAAGGTTTGGCACTATTACTATTGAGGAGGAGAGCCTGGAAAATGTAAAAGGTATTACACATACAATTTTATTTATTACTATTGTTATTATTATTATTATTATAAATTATTAGTATTATTATTTATTATTATTATTATTAGTATTAAAATAAAAAAAAAAAAAATTATATATTATATATATATATATATATATATATATATATATATATATATTATATATATATATATATATATATATATATATATATATATATATATATATATCGTTTTGTAATTGTTTTTTATTAATCTTTAACTTCTAAATCTTATTATTATAATTAATATTATAATTATTATAATTATAATTAGTCATTATAATTATTATTTATTATTTCAATATGTTGATATTTCATAATTTCATTTTTTTTAATTTAAATGTGAATTACTTTTTCATTCACGTTTATAATTATTTAACGACAAATCAAAGGAAATCCGCTTTTGATTATTTTACTAAACAAAGATTTATTAAAATATTTATTTTCTTATTTAGAAATATACGCAGCAGAGATTTAAAATATTTTCAAGAGTTAATTAATGTAAACTATAAAGCAAACGTTTCTCACCTTGGGGGTGCCTATCCTTTAAAAAGTTCACCAATTAATTTTTAACCAACTTTACTAAATATTAAAAAAAAATACATTTTTTATATATATTTATTTAAAACATTAAATGGTACCATGAAGCAAACACACCTACAAACACACACACGCGCGCGCACACACACACCAGAAAATAATAGCAAACCATTATTTAAAATATATTCAACCAGTTTTTTCCTGGCGAGCGTTCTCTTTTTTTTCATTCTCCAAATTCTTTACACTTATTTTAATTTATTTTATACACATTTTGAAAATTATCACCTATCTGGGTTAATAATAATAATAATAATAATAATAATAATAATAATAATAATAATAATAATAATAATAATAATAATAATATTTAAGAAATTATTTTCATTAAAGTGTCTACAGAATGGTGGCTCAAAATAAAGGAAAAAATAAATAAATATATAAACTACATTCTGTTAGGAAGATTATTTTCAGATAAAATGTATCGAGATAAAATTACACAGCACCGAAATGGCTGGAAAACTGGGAAACAATAAAATGAGCAAAATGGTTAACGCCAATCTCACCAAAGGTAGAATGAAAATGTAACTCTGTTTGTTTGTACTATGAGGAAGCCTTAAGAGAGATGGATTATTATTTGTGGAAACCGGCTCCTCTTAAGTAACTGTCACCGCTTCACCCAACATCAGTTCGTAGGGATAAAAGGTAAAAACAGTGGTTATCAGAGGGAAATAGACAGTTAATATGTAAATTATCATCATCACTGTCCAACCTGGTAGCCTGGCACCTGTGGGGTGCTGATATTCCAGAATCTTCTTCACGCATTTCTGTCCTCAAACATTTGGTTCTTTCCCACCTCTTCCAGTATTTTGCTCCTTCATTGTAAGGCTTCTAACACCACCTCCATTCATCTCTTCCTTGGTCTTCCCGCCGGTCTCCTTCTGATCACCATTTCAGCATCTCTCTTGGCCTCTTTCCCTCCTCCACTCTCTTCACGTGACCAAACTATCCCAACTGGTTTCTATCCACGCACTCCAAAATTGATTCCACCCCAAGTTCCTACCTCACCAGTTCACTCCTCATCCTATCTCTCAGCGATACTCCGATGATGACTCTGAGTACTCTCATTTTCGCGACTTCAATTCTGATCTTATACACTGTATTCATTGTTAAACATTCCGAACCGTATAACAATACTGGTCTAAGTATTGTTTTATACGAGTATGTTAGTACTTTCACTTCTCCTGGTATTCCCCTCTCCTTTAGTAGAGGATACAGCATTCCCACATTCTTTGAGAATCTTCATATTCTCTCCTTCACCTCGTCCTCCAGTTTTCCTTTTCCGTCGAACACCACAGCCATCTATTAAAACTTACTGACCTGTTTATGTCTAGTTTCCACTATGTTTATAACTATCTCTTCTCTCTCCATTGCTATTAACATTAATTTTGTTTTCTCTCTGTTTATGTTCATGCCCATTGAGTTCAACACTTCATTCCATCTATTCATAACTTCCTGAAGATCTTCGGTTGCTAATGTTATCACTGCCGCATCTCCGCGTATACTATCGTTTGTTCTTTGATCTCTCTTATCCAAATTCTTTTAAGACAGCTGTCCAGGTACAGTGCGAAAAGCAATGTTGACAACAGACTGCCCTGTCTCACCCCAATTTTAACTCCAAACCATTTCTCGTTTCCTCCTCCTCTGACCAAATAAGTTTTTCGTACATGTTAATAATAGCTAGGGATGGAGTGAAGTATCGGTATCGGTATCGGCAAAATTTTTGGATAGGAGTAAAGTATCGGTATCGGTAGTAGTATCGGCATATTTTTAGGTATCGGGTATCGGTATCGGTTTCGGTATCGGTAAAAATTTTGGTATCGCTCCATCCCTAATAATAGCTATTGTTAATTTCTCAGGAATGTTGTACACTGGGTATTTTAATATTCTCCACAGTCTTCACCTTTTTATTCTATCGAAAGTTATTTCTAAGTCTATGAATGTTGTGTATGATTTTTTGCTCCATTCTATGTTTTTCTCTGTCAGCATCTTCATATGGAATATCAAGTTTGTCGTTTGGTCTAAAACCGTGTTGCCATTTTCCAATTTTATCTTCAATCCTCATCATCAATCTTCTCTCAAAGATCATCTAGTATAAATTTCTTAATTACAGCAATAAATAAATAAATAAATAAATAAATAAATAAATAAATAAATAAATAAATAATATAATAAATAAATAAATAAATAAATAAATAATATATATATATATATATATATATATATATATATATATATATATATATATATATATATATATATATATATATATATTTATATTTTTTATTTTTTTGTGTGTGTGTGTGTTACAGAGGGATGTTACAAAAACGTGTCCAGAATCACGAAAACTTGCACCCAACACCAATAATTACAAAACTCCAAACATTTGTATTCAACGCATCAAATTACTATACTCAATACTCTACTTCCAATTATATATATATATATATATATATATATATATATATATATATATATATATATATATATATATATATATATATATATATATATATATATATATATATATATATATATATATATATATATATATATATATATATATATAAAAGAGAATAATATAGAGCAGGTATGATAAAATAAATTAATAAATAAAAATTTTATTTATTTATTTATTTTTTTAAATTATATATTTTTTTTAGTCATTATTTTAAACAGAGTGTAAATCGTCGTAGAATTGTTACTACAATAACAAATCTTACGCCATGTTTACTAAAGCCATACCACGTGACGCACGTCGCACCTGTGACGTCATCAAGTGTGGAATTACAATTTTTCCGGCAACAAAATATCAACAATGACATTTTATCGTCTATGTACAAATTATATATATATATATATATATATATATATATATATATATATATATATATATATATATATATATATATATATATATATATATATATATATATATATATATATATATATATATATATGGTCAGAGTGCACTTTGGTCCCCTTAAATATCTCAAAAAGTACTAAACGTACGTAAAAAACGATACCATTTTTGGAATCCTTGAAGGGTTTTGATAAAGAAAATAATAAAAATTGTGAAAAAAAGTTTTAAAAAAAAAAAAAAAATTCGGTTTTTGAATGAAAAATGTACGATAAGTTGATAATTAATGACGTAATTGATGGCGTAACAAGACAATTGATGACATAACTTAAATTTGGTGTTATACCGAGCATTTGTCTAAGGGGGGCTCTGCCCCCCGTACCCCCGACCCGTGAGTGATGGTGATACTGTCGACGACCATTTGGGGTATTTCCCATTTTTTCCAATCTCGAAAAAATTGAAAAAAACTGACATTGCCAGGCGTACGATTCTCGCGAGAGTTAAAAATAAGTAAACTTTACTTATATAAACTTTATTATTATAAGAATTTATTTTTTATTTCCCAATTTTTCCTTATCAAAATTCTTCAACGGTTCCAAAAATGTTATAGTTTTTTACGTAGGTTTAGTAGTTTTTTAGATATTTAAGGGGACCAAAGTGCAATCTGGCATATATATATATATATATATATATATATATATATTATATATATATATATATATATATATATATAATATATATATATATATATATATATATATATATATATATTTTTTTTTTTTTTTTTTTTTTTTTTTTTTTTTTTTTTTTTTTTTTTTTATACAATGCACCTTATCCCGCATGATGCAGGGTAGTGTCGATTACAGAAATTTTGCATTCCTGCAATCGTACATGGGAAGAAATCTTAGTTGAAAAGGTTCCCAGCCTTTAAAACCATGCGAAGAACTATTCTTCATCTGACTCGACTGCGACGAAATCATCATTCATCATTCATTATTGACCAGAGGTTACTTCCAACTAAATTCTTTTTTTTTTCTTCTTCTTCTTCTTTTAATATTTAATTTTATATTAATTGCCGAAAGTACAAAAATCGAAAGATATGTTGCTTCACAATTTTTTTTATTGAATTTCTTTTAATTTACTATTAAAAATACTGAAATATTATAACGAAATATTAATTTTTTCTCTTTTTACCTATGGTCAGTATCGTTCTTCAATAACTACACAAACAAACTGCAACTTCAGGGAGAAGATCTTTAAGCTTCCAGATACAATAGCCTTCTCTTCACTTCACTTTTCTTCTCTCCTCTCTATTCCTCTCTTCTCTTCTCTTTTGACTCCCTTGTGGTGTTTCTAACTTTTCTTCTTCCCTTCTGCTTCCAAGCACATCCTCTCTCGACCGCAGCCGAATCATATATATATATATATATATATATATATATATATATATATATATATATATATATATATATATATATATATATATATATATATATATATATATATATATATATATATATATATATATATATATATATACACCAGGCATTTAAATGAACCTTAAGTACTACATGTAACAATTTATATTTTTTCTAAAAATGTTACTAGCCCTGTCAAATTGTAATGAAAAAATAGGTAAATTATCTAGGAAAAGGTAAAATTTTTCAATTTATTGAACTTAATAAGCATTATATAGAAACAGAGCTAGTAACTAACTTTACATTTTACAAAATATTGATTGATACGCTTTTAAGTTGTAAGGATCCTTTAAATTGCTTTTTGCAACAACTCTAGGATCAGCATTGGAAACCAATACTCTAAGGGCTATTGGAGAAAGTACTTAGAGGTTAGATCAGGGGTTAACACCCTTTTTTTTTGGCTTGTGGAACCTAATTTTACGTATGTGATCCCCATATTCTCATATGTAATATTTCTAAATTATATATTTATGTGTAGGTTAGTAAAAGGTAATAATTAATCTAATACAAGCTTCTGATGATCCTCTAGGGGTCATATGGACCCCGGTTGAGGGTAAAAACACTACTTGGTAGTTTACAATAAAATTCACTGGACAAGCATTGAAACCAAAGTGCCGAAAAACCTGATATTTTAGAAGGCTCTCACAGAGGGACTTTTAAGAACAGATGGAGAAAGATGCTGGTCCCACGGACAGGGTGAAGACCCTTCCTGGGAGAAGACAAAAAAAAAATTATTATTATTATTATTATTATTATTTGTGGTTTATAAGGAAGGAGAAGTGAATCTCACAATTCGAGTTCAGTATAATAATTCACAAAATTATGTACACAACTAATATATTAACTCTATAATCTCTACTACATGCAGAGCTCATTATCTCGAATAATAACTACCAAATAATTATACAACACCCCCAGCTGATCTCAAGATAAAGGTTGGCAATATCTCATTTACCCCCCCGTGTTTCTTCTCGACCTACTAGAACTTATCACCCTCTTGTGGTCCGAGTCCAAACACTAAAAACTAATACCACCCTCTTGTGGTTTCCTTCATGGCTCCAGACGTGGGTGGATATTTAGAAAACTAGGAAACGGGGTAAAGTATTCAAATAAAAAATATGTGTGAAAGTAGTTTCCTCCGATTCTGGTCTTTAAGAAGGGAGAATATGGAAAGCAAAATTCCTCAAACAGGCCATGTCTTTTCTTCAGCATTTCTTTCCTTTTCTGCGCATTTCTCTCTGCTGCTTTGGCTGGTCTCCTGGCCCTCTTCAGGAGTTCTACTGTACTCGTCGCTCTTCCTGGTTTTTTTCCAGCTCTACTTCTCAAGTCTCTTCTTATGGTTTCTAACCGGTTTTCTTCTCAGCAACTTTTTTTCTGCTAATTTCTGCTCCTGGTCTTTTTCTGCTCTTGCAGTTATTGCTCAGATAGCTTGTAATTTCTAAGGAAGGAGAGTAAACCACACAGCTCGAAGGTGGTTTAATTATTCACAAAATTAAGTACACATCTAATAAATTATTAACGCACTAATATTAAGCCTACTATTTGTGGAGCTCAATTTTCTCAATTTATAACTACCAAATAATTATTATTATTATTATGATTATTATTATTATTATTATTATTAAAACAATTTTTCAATACTATTATTCTTATATATTATTATCATCTTATCCATGATTTAACTTAATTATAAAATAAATAAAAGGATAAGGAATCTATTTTTGCTAATTAAACCATATTTAATTAGAAGTAATATTAGTATATTTAATTTAGCAAAATATAACAAATAAAAATAAGGAAAATACGTGTGGTAGGGGAAGGTGGGGGGAGAGACCAGAAAAGGAGGGAAAGGGAGGGGCATAGCTTATTATTACTACTATTTTATTATAATTATTATAAGTTAATTTTATTTTTATCATTTTTATTTATTATTATTATTATTATTTTTATTATTTTTTTTTTTATTTTTATACAATTAGGTAATATAAAATTCAAAATAATAATAATAATAATAATAATAATAATAATAATAATAATAATAATAATAAAAAAAATTTTATAAATAGATATAAAAATTAATAAATATAGTAATAAAAATACGAATAATAATAATAAAATTAAAAAAAAGTAAAAATAATAAAAATATTATAATAAAAAATACAATACATATAATAATAAATTATAATAAAAATAAAAAATAATAATACACAATAATAATAATAAAATTAATAATAATAATAACAATAATAATATTGTAATTATAAAATGTAATAATAATAATAATAATAATAATAATAAATATTATCATAATTATAATTAGTTATGTGCTCTTTAGTACTTCAATAATTAATTAATATGTTTATTATTATTATTTTATTATTATTAATTATTATTATCATTATTAATTATTATTAAATATTTTAACAAAATGTCCCTAGGTGGGGGAGGAAGGAGTAAATCATGGTTTCTCAACCTGGGGGAGGGGGTTAATGATGACTTATACGGGGGGGAGTCGTCGCAGTGGCCATCGGGTCACAAAAAAAAAAAAAAAAAAAAATGAAACAATGTACGAAAAAAACTTTTCATATGATTTCATAATCTTCATTTAGATTATTTCCATAAATATCCCTGTTTGCACTTTAGGTATAACATTTATTAATCAACCGTATGATAAATATCCCCATCTGCACTTTTGAATTTGACACCTGACAAGTATAACATTTATAACTCAACCGTATGATAAATATCCTAGTCTGCACTTTTGAATTTGACACCTGAGAAGTAGAACATTTATTAATCAGCCGTATGATAAATATCCCAGTCTGCACTTTAGGTATAACATTTATAATTCAACCGTATAATAAATATCCCAGTCTGCACTTTAGGTATAACATTTATTAATCAACAGTATGATAAATATTCCAGTCTGCATTTTTGAATTTGACCCTTCAAGCGTAAGAGATAATTAAGGGGTGTCGTGGGGTAATTAACTATGCTTAGTCTTATTAAGGGGTGGCAAGGTTTAAAAGGGTGTGAATCGGTATCCAGAGTAAGAGATTTTATGTTGCGGAGATTGGCTATCCTTAAACCTTTGTCCTAAGCAATAATGATATGTCAGAATATCTCATCAGAAGTTTCAATTATAACTTTAAAAGGCGTTTTAGTATAGAGAAGCATTTAATAATAATAATAATAATAATAATAATAATAATAATAACAATAATAATAATATAAACTCTCTAAATTAAATTTTTAAAAAAATATTATTATTAGTATGTTTTTATTATTATTATTATTATTATTATTATTATTATTATTATTATCATTATCATAAAAAGATATCCATATTAAGGCAATTAAATTTAATTGAATTATATTTTCACTTCTGGCACGCCCATTACTGCACTTAAACATTATTTTTAATTTATTTATTTTTATTTATTTAATTATTATTATTATTATTATTATTATTATTATTATTATTTTTATTATTATCATTATTATTCATTTTATCAATTATTATTATTTTTATTAATTATTATTATTCTTATCAAATTATTATTATTATTTATTTTTATTATTGTTATTTTTAATTTATTTGTTTATTATTATTTATTATTATTATTATTATCATTTATTATTATTATTATTATTATTATTATTATTATTATTATTATTATTATTATTATTATTATTATTATTATTAAATAAGAAAATAATCTAAATTCCATTAGCATGAAACGCCTCATCAATAATACATAAAATTTAAAAAATTTCACCTAATTATTATTATTATTATTACTATTATTATTATTATTATCAGGAATATTTTATATATATATATATATATATATATATATATATATATATATATATATATATATATATATATATATATATATATATATATATATATATATATATATATATATATATATTCAAAATACAGAAAAGCTGACAGTGTAATTAGCTGATATTGTTAGGAATGAAGGATTGTTAAAATGATGTTCGAAGAGGAAGTCCTAAATAAATATATCCTTGACCACAGCGATAATAGCTTTATATAAAGATACCATACAATATTTTTTATCTTTTTTTTTTTTTTTTTTTTTTTTTTTATCTCATCCCCAATCCTTATTTATAAAATATTTTATAAAGATATCATGCCTTATTTAATAAAGATATCATGTCTTTCTTTCCTTTATCTTTAAATATATTCAACATACGTACTCTACTGCCTGCTACAGCCTGGAATACACTCCCTTTTATCTACTACTCCCCAACTTACTTTGACAAAGAAATATACTATATATATATATATATATATATATATATATATATATATATATATATATATATATATATATATATATATATATATATATATATATATATATATATATATATATATATATAGAGAGAGAGAGAGAGAGAGAGAGAGAGAGAGAGAGAGAGAGAGAGAGAGAGAGAGAGAGAGAGAGAGAGAGAGAGAGAGAGAGAGAGAGAGAGAGAGAGAGAGAGAGAGAGAGAGAGAGAGAGAGAGAGAGAGAGAGAGAGAGAGAGAGAGAGAGAGAGAGAGAGAGAGAGAGAGAGAGAGAGAGAGAGAGAGAGAGAGAAGAGAGAGAGAGAGAGAGAGAGAGAGAGAGAGAGAGAGAGAGAGAGAGAGAGAGAGAGAGAGAGAGAGAGAGAGAGAGAGAGAGAGAGAGAGAGAGAGAGAGAGAGAGAGAGAGAGAGAGAGAGAGAGAGAGAGAGAGAGAGAGAGAGAGAGAGAGAGAGAGAGAGAGAGAGAGAGAGAGAGAGAGAGAGAGAGAGAGAGAGAGAGAGAGAGAGAGAGAGAGAGAGAGAGAGAGAGAGAGAGAGAGAGAGAGAGAGAGAGAGAGAGAGAGAGAGAGAGAGAGAGAGAGAGAGAGAGAGAGAGAGAGAGAGATGCCTTGGAAGCTTTGATATCTAAACGACGTCTTGCGAAGAACCAGAAAATTGGTATCGTTACTTATAGAATGTAAGAAAACGAGTCTTTGACCATTCCACTATACACTGCAAAAATTGTCCCAACGAATCGTTGAGACAAGTGGCAAAAACGTAAAAAAAAATTTTTTTTTATTAAATATTTTCTTACAAAAGAAATCGGTGAAGCGACTTTCTTATGCCTAACGTGTCTTTTCTCTATTGAAAATTTTACTGTCACATTTCTGCCACTTGTCCCAACGATTCGTTAGGACAATTTTTGAAGTGTAGTAAAAAAAAAAAAAAAAAAAAATATAAAAAGTTTCTGAATTGTTTCAACAATAATTTTAAAAAATTCAAATGAAAAAACCAACGTGTACAATTAACAGGATAAACCTAAAAAATATTATATCGGTGGATGGCACCGGAAAGCCTAAACAACATTATATTTCAATACTCTCTCTTACGTTTAAAAGTGGGGGGTAACGACCCCAATTGGGGTCACAAAAATTCTTAACAATTTCATTTCTATGTATTCGATTTTATTTCTTAAATTCTTATAACTGGAAATAAGGTGTGGGAGGAGGGAGAAGGGGGGTTCACGAAACAATTATCTTGATTAGAGGGGGGTGGGGGTCAAGATGAATAAAAGTTTGAGAACCTCTGGAGTCACTTTCTTTCCTGACCATTTTCTTTGCGGTTCAGTCCACCTGAAATTTGTTTCGATCTTGGGGGTCTGGGGGTCCGTGGGCCCGCGTGGGTCCGTGAACCGACAAAGAAAATGTCAGGAAGGTTCCTGAGAATGCAGGATTGCACGCAAATGCAGAAAAGACCGTTAGGGACAGGTTGCCAGATTTTTCGAATCTGGCATCTGCCGAAAGGGCGTAGTATACTACTCTCTGGTCTACTTGTACCTTCATTTTCCTATTTTCCAAACAGAAAAAGATCAACACTAAAGAAAAACTAATTTTAATTCATTCTCAAAACACTTCATATTGGAATATCATTTGAAATAATATTTTTTTTACTTATTAAAAAATATTTTGAATATACAACTACCTAATTCATATTTTTTTCGTAATTTAAAAATTTTAAATATTTTTATTTTTATTATTATTATTATTATTATTATTATTATTATTATTATCATTATTATTATTATTATTATTATTATATATATATATATATATATATATATATATATATATATATATATATATATATATATATATATATATATATATATATATATATATATATATATATATATATATATATATATACTGGTATTTCAGGTTTCTTATACAATTGGAAGTCTAAACAAACAACAATAAAAGAATTAAAATCACTAAAATTCTTAATTTGCATAGAAAATGTGTTTAACAGAATGCAAATTATATATATATATATATATATATATATATATAATTATAATATATATATATATATATATATATATATATATATATATATATATATATATATATATATATATAAAAAAGTTAAATAACCTTAAGATTAAGTTTAAATATATTAAACTGCAAAAAAAAAAAAAAAAAAAAAAAAAAAAAAACGACTGGGAGAGGGAGAGAGGGAGGGAAAGGGGGGAGATGGGAGGGAGAGGGGGAGACTTCTAAGTATTTGACATTAAATTTGAGGTATATGCAAGCAACTTCATTTTTGCGGAAAACATTAATGGCTTCCGGATGCAATACATTTGTTGAAGTTTATTACGAATAAGCACGCCTTGGAGATGTAAGTCACATTACCATATATGACCTCCCAATTTTCTCAAGCTTTTTTTTTATTATTATTTTTATTAAAGATAACAAAAAAAAAACAGACAATTAAAACCCTCAAGGATTTCAAACCGGATTTAATGAAAAAAAAAAAAAAAGATAACCGGTATTGTACATATTCAAAGTTTGCAACAGGAAAATAAAGAATAAAGAATTAAAATTAAAATCGTAACATCCCAATTCGCAAAAATTTTAACTTTTTTGTTTCAAATTCGCAAGCAATTTTTACTTTTTTTTCAAATCGCAAAATTTTAACTATTTTTCAAATCGCAAAATTTTAACTTTTTTTTCATTTCAAATCGCAAAATTTTAACTATTTTTTTTAAATCGCAATATTTGATTCTGCTACTTATTAAATCATAACAAATCTATAAAATATCTCTTTCACATTTATCAAATATTAAAAATTTACTAAATTAAAAAAAAAAAAATAAATAAAATAAAATAATAATAAAAAAAAATCCTTTCGAATGAAAGTCCCTTTCATCGGAATTTTATCTATTTTTCATATTTACATTTTTAATTACCGTTACTCAAACACTCACAGAACAGAATCCAACAATAAGTTTAACATTAGATCAAGTTAGGTAAGGTTAGGTTAAGTTAAGTTAGGTAAGGTTAGGTTAAGTTGTTAGGTTAGGTTAGATTAGGTTAGGTTAAGCTAAATATTAAATCCCAACACAAACATTATAAACAGACCTTCCAATACTTCTTCAATAATAATAATAATAATAATAATAATAATAATAATAATAATAATAATATACATTTCTTAAAAATATCCTCAAAAGCACAATCATTATAAAAAATATGTATATAAAAATTAAAAAAGGTCACCACCATTCTAGGAAACTAAAAAGTCATTAAAATAATATTAATAGTAATAATAATAATAATAATAATAATAATAATAATAATAATAATAATAATAATAATGATTAATTAATTAATTAATAAATAAATATTCCCAGAACATCAACTCCCAAAGAACGGGATCGCGTTAGCCCAATACCCAACAAAAATGGGATCAGAAACGAGCGTGCCCTAAATCACAATCTTAAATCTTCCTTATCATACCTCCGAAATCACTCTTCTCCCCACAAATCCCCCCGCCTCCTACCTCTACTCTTTACTCACCCCCAATACCCCCAAACTCCCCGCTTTTTTGAAATAATTATAAGCATTAAGCATCAATGAATGACCAACTCTTTAAGAGTAAAAAAAAAAAAAAAAAAAGTAGCCTTGACCTATGGATGGACTAACAACGAAAGCATTCAATGAGAACACACACACGCGAACACACACGCACGCACGCACATATATATATATATATATATATATATATATATATATATATATATATATATATATATATATATTATATATATATATATATATATATATATATATATATATATATATATATATATATTATATATATATATATATATATATATGCATCATTAATTATTTAAATGTAATCAAGAAATTGTTTAAAACTGATGCCCCTTGTGGGGGGTATCGTGGGGGCCATCGGTCTTCAAGACGTATTCGAGATTCAAGAATGATATATTGCAAATGTTCCTAAGTCAAAAACAATAATTAATGGTTAAGGGTACTTTGCTGAATACATATATGCGTATGTATTCATTATTATTATTATTATTATTATTATTATTATTATTATTATTATTATTATTAATCCATTCGAATCTCAATTGGAACAAGTGATAAAATTGTCTTAAAAAAATTTGTCAATTTTTTTTTTTTAAAGATCGGCGAAGAAATTGAAATTTGTCCCAACGATATGTTGTGACATTTTTTTTTGTACTGTAGTTTGTATATTATTTATTATATTATATATATATATATATATATATATATATATATATATATATATATATATATATATATATATATATATATATATATATATATATATATATATATATATATATACTTTTAAAAAAGTTTTCTTGCTCCTCAAATTTAATAAATTTATTTTTGCCTAGTATCCAAGTTATTCTGAACTGTATATTTTAATTTGGCGATTTCAATAAAATAAATAAATTAAGAAATCTTTTGTGATATAAGTCTACACAAATGACGAACAAGGGTCAATATATATTTTATTAAGTTTTTCAAGAACCATTATTTTCAAAATGATAGAACTATATAATTTTATGTACTTAAGAATATGGAATGAAAAGTGTAACAATAAAATCATTTTGTGACTATATTGATCGTTATTCAAAAATATTATTTATTACTTTTTAAAATTTTATTTTATTCAAATTTTTACCATTCGTTTGAGAGTTACTCTCATTCTTCTCTTCGGAATCTAAAATAAAATCAGAGAGTTGTGATTTCAAATGTGTACCTTTACACTTATGTAAAAGTACACAAGTTCTGGCAACATGGCTCCTCACAGATAGGTTCATAATTTTGGCTATTTAATCCTCAAAACGTTCAACATATCTTATTAAAACTCGCCTAATAATCCCACATCCGACAGTTGTCGCTTTCAACCTCGACAATTACTGACAGTTTTCTTTTATTTTTTTCCATTCCATCGGTCATCTTTATTTGGACGGAATTGAGTTGCTGGAACTGAGGCATGCTTATTTTCACTGCAAAGAATAACGCTCTTTAAACAACTTTTAGAGAACCCAATGAAGGGCCTCCACTGCAAGGAGGACTGCACTAGATTTCAGAATAGCTAGTTATCAAGTCAGGAATTTCACGGACAAAAAAAAATTTCGACTAGTTGTCAGCAAACAGGGTCACAACTCGTTACTGCGAGGATAAGATACAAAAAGAAAATTATTTACATTTGGAACTAATAACTTCCACTGCATCTAAGATACGTTCAAGTCCCTCAAAAAA
>SEYY01001230.1:126238-141238 GCA_009176605.1 Armadillidium nasatum
AAACGTTTTTACCATACATATTATTATTATTATTATTATTATTATTTACTACTACTACTACTACTACTATTACTACTACGCTATATTACAAATTATACTTACTATAGCTACTAATACATTATATCGAGACTGCTACTCCCAAGTTATTATTATTATTATTATTATTATTATTATTGACACATGCATGCTGACACATGTACGCATTTTCCAATCATGCATCAAGTCGTTCACACAATTTTTGAGTATTTTAATAGTAGTGAAAGGGGGAAGAGAGGAGTGGGAGGGGGAAATGGGGTAGTATGTGGAAATTCGAGGTCAACCAAAAAAAAAAAAAAAATGACAATGATGAGAAAAGCACATTTTTCCCATTCATTTGAAAAAACTGAACTTCTTAATATCTTCCAAACTAATAATTCACCACACACACACACACATACACGTACACACACACATACAATGTACGTATATACAATACGTAATAAATAATACTTCGAGTCGAAAAAAAATATATGAAAATTAATAATAAAAACAAAATAGGCCAAGGGCTGCAACTCCACTTGGTTTAGCAGTGGGTTGCGCTAGAAGCTAGGAAGCAAGCTATATATATATATATATATATATATATATATATATATATATTATATATATATATATATATATATATATATATATATATATATATATATATATATATATATATATATATATATATATATATATATATATATATATATATATATATATATATATATATATATATATATATATATATATATATATATATATATATATATATATATATATATATATATATATATATATATATATATATATGAGTAGAGGTGGGGGTCGTGTAAGCGGTGGGTCAGTAACCCACATTAAACTTTTATATCAACTTTTTATTTTTCATTAAAGCAAGCAAACAAACAAACAAAAAAAACAAAAAACAAAAAATTTTTTTTGAAACACATTCAGGAAAATAAAAATCTCCAAATTTCACGCTATGCCCATGGCTATTATAATTAATATAAAGTGGAAAAATAATGAAAAGTCATTCCCGAAATTTGGTAAGTGATTGGAGGTTGAGAAAAGGAGGGGATGAGGGGGTTGAGAGGGAGCGGGGGAGTTGAGAGGGAGGGGGGAATGAAATAACAATTAAAGAATGCAAGAAAAAAAAATTTTTTTTTTTTTATAATCAACCCGTTAAAGTTTACAAGCAATTATTTTATTTTTATTTATCTATTTATTTATTTTGCTTTAAAACTTTTCACAATTAGACTCCTGTTTCTATATTATCCTTGACCTATGATATTCGAGCGCGTTTTGAGCAACCTCTATTGTGATTGCCGGTTTGCTAGGACAGTTTTCGAACTTGTGGGCATGTTTTTAGAGGCCGATAATAATGGTCATTCCAAATTGAATATATATATATATATATATATATATATATATATATATATATATATATATATATATATATATATATATATATATATATATATATATATATATATATATATATATATATATATATATATATATATTTCGATGGTCTTCCATTTATACCATTCACAATATAAACATCATTGGCCTTACAAAAACTAAAAATATATCTTGGTAACCCCGTATCAGAACGACTGCTATAGGGCAACCTCAAAAAAAATTGGGGGTTTTCCCCTTTTTAGCTATTCCAGCTATACAAGTGTTTCATCTACCTTGTATGGAGTACTACTCTAATATCTGGAGTGGCTCAAGTTTCACCCGTCTTTTTGGACAGGGTATAGAGTCAAAGGTCAAAGGAATTTTAAACTGTTCTGTACGTTACAAATCTAATTAATTAACCTTTTTGTCTCTGGAGCGTGATTCGGTCCTTGCGTTTCTTACTCACAGGTATTACAGCAGCAGCAAATGCTCGAAGGAACTAACCACTCGCATACTTCCACCTTTCTGACGCTCTGGGGGGGGGGGTGAGGTTTCTGCACGTGAAATTTGGGAATGGGAACAATGGGAACTCCAGGCCTTGTCTGCTATGGTGCTCTTCCTTCTTTCCAAACAAATCTGTTCCGTGGAATTCTCTTCCTTAGTCTTTTCCTGCCAAATTTAATCTCCCCAACTTTAAACGTATGAAAACCACATGAAATATATTATTAGGTGGCGAAAGATATTCTCATAACTACTCAGATTTTTGAACAATTCTATGGACTCAACACATACTTAACAATAATAATAATAATAATAATAATAATAATAATAATATAAATAATAATAATAATAATAACACACACACACACACACACACACACATATATATATATATATATATATATATATATATATATATATATATATATATATATATATATATATATATATATATATATATATATATATATATATATATATATATATATATATATATATATATATATATATATATATATATATATATATATATTAGATTAAGAAATATTTTGACAATGACGATGACGATGAAATTCAAAAAGTATATTTTAAAACCCTTCATAATTTTAATAAATTTAACAATTTATAATAATAAAGAATTAAATTATCTTTTATTCTATATTCAAATGTGTAAATACATGTAATTTTAACATAAAAGAATAACACAGGATGTCCCACTCCCTCTCGGATATGACTCCAAGATATGACACTCACAGATATCAAAGACACTCGTCATAAATTAATAAAATTTGCTACGAACAAACCTTGGTGTGTGTGTGTGTGAGATGCGTGGTAGAATTATGAGAGGCAACGCCACTTGCTACACATCCTCCTCCTCCTCCTCCTTCACCTCATCCTTGAAATTGAATCCCCCTTTCAAGGACAACGGGTCATTCCCAAAAGCCTTAGGTGGAAACCTTCCGTAACATCGTAACATGAAAGAGCGTGTGCAGGCATATGATATGATACTACTGACGATGACGATCCATCATTTATTGTGATGTTAGTACGATTCTCATATAACAAGGTTTTCTCGTGGCAAATTGTAATTAATACCTTATGACCACTACTTTAATATCTATAAGTGTATATGTGGGGGCCGAGAGCGAGTGGATCATCCTGTAGGATCTTCATAAAACATTTGACTTCAAAAAAATTTTTACTACATGAGAACATGGAAAGAAATGCAAAATTCTAACACTTTAAATTTAGAACTCTTAAAAACTGTGATGCAGAAACAAACTTTTTCTTCAATTTCTGGGGTAAAATGATTTCGTCTTGGGGTGTATTTTGCCCCTACTACTAAACACCCTTTCACTCTCAATTAAAAAGAGGGTTGAGTAAAGATATTTATGAGCTTAATACACGTCAATTAATCGGTAAAACTATCGGTAAAAATTAACGATGACAATTGAGAAAAAGATTAATTATCCCATCACTAATATATATATATATATATATATATATATATATATATATATATATATATATATATATATATATATATATATATATATATATATATATATATATATATATATATATATATATGCGTGCGTGTGTGTGTGTGTGTATTCGTATGAGATTGAATGGGAATACCTGTTCCCGTAGCCTGAAATTCTCGTAAACAAGAAACTAGCGGCAACTATTGAATACATTATTATTATTATTATTATTATTATTATTATTATTATTATTTTATTATTTAATTTTTTTTTTTTTTTTTTTTATAAAATATTAAAAAATAATATATATATAATATATATATATATATATATATATATATATATATATATATATATAATATATATATATATATATATATATATATATATATATATATATATATATATATATATATATATAATATATAATATTATATAATAAATATAATAATATAAAAATAAAAAAAAAAAAAAAAAAAATATTTAATACAATTTTTTCTATTCAGTAATATATATATATATATATATATATATATATATATATATATTATAATATATATATATATATATATATATATATATATATATATATATATATATATATATATTATATATTTTTTTTTTTTTTTTTTTTTTTTTTTTTAGGGGTTAAAACCTGAATCACCGTTTTTCTTTCATAAAATTTTTTGACAAGGACGTGAATGGGGGGGGGGGGGGAATAATAATTTCATTAACAAAAAAAAAAAAAAGTAAAAATGAATTAAAAAGAGAGAGAGAGATGACTCATTTTTCGAGTTATCGCTACGCCCACCTGGTCTTTAAGGTCAGAAGGAAAATTTATTCAATTTCGGAATTGAGATCGATCAGAATATCTGTTGGGGAGGAGAGAAGGGGGGAGGGGGGAAACAAGGTTGCAGAATTTTGTTTGGAGCCGGAGTTAGGACTCAGAGTTCCGGTAAAATTTTAGGTAGAACCCGAGCAAAACAAAAAATAACTCTTTTACAAATATAAAATATTTCTCTCATATTCATAACAGATTTTACTAAGTTTCAAAATTAGTTTCAATTTCACTTTTCTTTATTTCCTTTTCATATACAGCTCTCCTCCATGGGATTTCTCGATACCTCTTTACTTTTCAAACATATTTATAACATTCAATTATCTACTGACACACAATTTTTATACATCACATTACGACGACACACTTTCACACAAACATACAACCACTTCGAAATTTATAATTATATATATATATATATATATATATATATATATATATATATATATATATATATATATATATATATATATATATATATATATATATATATATATATATATATATATATATATATACCTAAAAACTCTTTACTTGTCGAAGAATAATTATAATTGAACAATAAAATAAATAAATAAGTATGCGCCCATTACAAAAATTTTCTATAAAACGATAAAAAAAAGAAATATTTGGGATAACTAAAGAAAATTTATTTTCTTAACTTTAGTTATACACCTAAAAATAATAAATAATAATAATAATAAAAAAACTAGTTTTCATTTGATATAAAAAAAAAAAATTACTGACTTATTTATATTGTATAGACCATGCAGGGGTAAACATTTATGTTTTAAAGCTATCATGGAGGGACTGCTTTGCCTCTGAAGACGAGTCAATCTCTGCTGATAAGGTGGGGGGGGGGGGGGCTGTAATCGTTGATGGGATGAGCAGGTTCATCTCTTCTCCATCTAAATCTTTCTCTCCTCAAAATCCATGGTTCGATCGCGCCTGCTTTCGTGCCATTCAGATTAGAGACATCGTGTATCGAGAGTGGGAAAAACTCTCCTCCTATCACTCTGGCTAATTTTCATTCAGCTCGGAATCGTTGCAGGGATATTCTTCAACGAGCAAAGCAGACTTTCACAAAACGAAGGTGTGCTGAGCTTCTAAACTCTCCTACTGGTAAATCTTTCTGGCCTCTTGCCAAAAACATCTCCAACAATTTCTGTAAATCTTCCTTTCCTCTTCTTATTCTGAAATCTATGAACGTTAGGAAGGCAAGCGGCCCGGATGATATTTCTCCCCGAGTTTTAAGGGAGTGTGCTTCTGAACTGGCTCCGTCTCTCGTTCAACTTTTCTTTCTATGCCTCAATACAAATACTTTCCCTCAGTGTTGGAAGCACATAAACAAAAAAAATGTCTTGGGGAAACCTCACATCACAATGGTTGCTAGATCTACCTCAAAGAAGCTGAGAGTTCTGTTTAGACTGCGAGAATTTTTTCTTCTTCGCAGTTACTCCAATTATACAAAGGCCTCATCTTACCTTGTATGGAATACTGCATTCTCATATCTGGGGTGGCTCAGGTTTCACCCGTCTTTTGAAAAGGGTTGATTCAAAGGCTAAACGACTTATAAACTGTTCCGCTCTTTCTGATTCACTTGACCCTTTATCTTTGCGAAGTGACGTTGGTGCCTTCTTTCTTTTCTATATGTACTACAGCGGCAAATGATCGAGGGAGCTGTCCACTCGTATATCTCCACCTTTACAGCATCCTGGTAGCACAAAGGGTGCATTGTCTGCACATAAATTTTGTGTAGACATAGGCAACTCCAGGCTTGTCTTTTATTCCAGCCACCTTTGTTCTATGGAACTCACTCCCATCTTCTGTGTTTCCCATCGAAATTTGATCTCAATTTCTTTAAAGTCCACGTCTGTGCCCACATAAGAAATTTGCATTAGGTGTGACTTGCAGATTAAGAAAAAAAAAAAAACAAGAGCAAGAGAAGAAGGCTGAAAGAAACAAACTTATCATTAAGGTCAGATAACCATTGATTAGATTGAAAAATTTTACTAATTTCAATTTTCTGTATACTAGTACACTAGGACTCTCAAAAATTCCAAATTCCAACCACAGTTCGAGATCTAAACTGATTTTTTAACACGTGAAAGTATTTTAACTACACCAGAATTAAAGTTTTAATGAAAATTCAAGTTGGCTTCCATAATTACAGACTTGTTAGTTTCATCAAGGTTTTGTGGAGACCGTTTTCAAGCTCGATAGTGAATACAGAATTCTGTTGTGACTTTTCCATATTCTTTTCAATTCTTCACCATTATAGTCCTTCCAAGTTCGGCGTACGATGTCATATCCGTACAGATGGTACAGTAAACTCTTGAAACAACAAACAATTCTGACTGCTATCAATACATTAAAAAAAAAAAAACATGCTAAACCTACAAGAACCATTCGTTCACTCTGATAAATCATCCTTTTAAACAAAAGTTCATCCGCAACATCCAATGAACATGGCGTGCAAACATACACTGGAATATAACACAAAAGACAAGCAGGAAAAAGGTTAATGAAATATAAGTCAATCTTTATATATATATATATATATATATATAATATATATATATATATATATATATATATATATATATATATATTATATATATATATATATATATATATATATATATATATATATATATATAATATATATGAGATTAGGCTACCCCCCCCTACACTTCGTCCCCTATACTATGGGGTAAGAGTTATTTTATGCTTTTAAAGGAACGTACAATTTAAAGGAGAATTAATGTTTCATATGACTTGCAGTCTCTGTGAGTGGCGCCCTTGTCATTATCCTGTAGTATGAAGAAGACTGTGATAATCCTCCCCCCTCCCTCCCCCCAGCGGTTCATGATTCCCCATTTTTATTAAGGGGGGATAAGAGTTATTTTACCCTTTAACTGAAAAAAGAATGTGGATAATGTAAATTAAATTTGCTTCAACATTGGTATCGTTTTTATAAAATTTACTTTGGGGGTAAAAAATACACAGTATAATATAAAATACAGTTGGTAATATAAAATAAATTAAATAGATAAATTATAGACGTAATTTATTCAACACGTGATTTTGTGACGACGATGATGATTAACATAAAAACCTCCTCAATTTTTTTATAATATCAATAAAATAAAAGTAATAATATAAAGTACTAATAAAAGTACTAATAAAAGGAATAATAAAGCAGCGATGGATGACGTAAGTTCTAATCCATTTGTTTTGTCTATTTTCGATAAAAAAAGTCAGTCTAGATTAAATTAAAATTTACAATAAATCTTCAAAAATATTCATAAAATCTTCATTCTTTTTTTTTTTTTATAATTTTATCATAACTTGAGCAGATGATTTAGCATTCTGGCTGTCGTGAGACTTCAGTAATCCCGACTTAACACCCCCCCATCCCCACCAAAAAAAAAAACATCCGGGCTGAAAAATATAAAACAAAGTGATGGATCACTGCAAAAATTGTCCTAACGAATCGTTGGGACAAAGGGCAAAAATGTCACAAGTAAAAATATTCAATAGAGAAAAATACAGTAAAGTGAGTCGCTTCACCGATTTATTATCTAATATTTAAAATAAAATGAAAAAAAAAAAATTTGCAGTAACATTTCTTGCCACTTGTCCCAACGATTCGTTAGGACAATTTTTTGCAGTGACTGAATGTAGAAACGCTGGCCACTTTCAATCTATAAGATCAACGCAATCTAGAATTTATTTCACATTTAGTAATCCTGTTTCTAACGAAAAAAAAAGTCAAAGTTTTTACACCTAACTGAAAAAAAACATTCAATGATGTCATACATTTCATTTTGTCACAAATTAATAAGAGCAGGATGTTAAGGGTGGATGTTACAGGCGGATGTTCAGGGCCGATGTTAAGGGCCGATGTTAAGGGTAGATGTTACAGGTGGATGTTACAGGCGGATGTTACAGGCGGATGTTAAGTGCGGATGTTACAGGCGGATGTTAAGGGCGGATGTTAAGTGCGGATGTTACAGGCGATGTTATAAGGCCAATGTTACAAACGAAAAGAGCTTCACTTTGGAAAGACCTTCCAAGATAATATCAAAATTTTTTAATCTTATTATTTTTATTATGGATTTTTTTTTTTTTTTTAATATATAATATATATATATATATATATATATATATATATATATAATATATATATATATATATATATATATATATATATATATATATATATATATATATATATATATATATATATATATATATATAATATATTAGGGATGGAGTGAAGTATCGGTATATCGGTTATCGGTATATTTTAGGTATCGGTATCGGTATCGGTGAATTTGAAAATCTTAGTATCGGTATCGGTAAAAATTTTGGTATATGAATGGATAAAGTATCGGTATATTTTCAGGTATCGGTACCTGTAAATTTTTAGGTATCGGTAAAAATTTTGGTATCGCTCCATCCCTATTATATATATATATATATATATATATATATATATATATATATATATATATATATATATATATATATATATATATATATATATATATATATATATATATATATATATATATATATATATATATAATATACTGTAAATGTAAATAAATCAATTTAGTCCGAGTTATACATACAAATAACCAAACACGATTACAACAAAAATAGAGATTCACGTACACGGAATGAGAGAGAAATCGCACACCTTTAAAAATTATATATATATATATATATATATATATATATATATATATATATATATATATATATATATATATATATATATATATATATATATATATATATATATATATATATATATATATATATATATATATATATATATATATATATATATATATATATATATATATATATATATAATATATATATATATATATATATATATATAATATATATATATATATATATATATATATATATATATATATATATATATATATATATATATATATATATATATATATATATATATATATATATATATGATATATATATATTATATATATATATATAATATATATATATATATACATATTATTGACAATATAATGTGTTAATTCATCATAAGGAGAAGGCACTCAAAGTACACTTCATATTACGATAGTGGAATGACGTCAGAGATATACAACTTTCTCCCCCCCTCCACCCCCATCCCCCTTTCTTTCTTTTTAATTAAAAACATTTTTTAACAACACCTCTTCTCCCCCCACTCCCCCACCCCCACCAACCTCCCCCTCCCTCAAAACGTTTTACTCATTTCTCATTCCCTCCAGATTCTTCTCCAGCCTACACCCCCACCCTAAAAATAACCTAGTTTTAATTGGAGACAATATGAAATTATTAATATTATTATTATTATTATTATTATTATTATTATTATTATTATTATTATTATTATTATTATTATTATTATTAATTAATTTTTATTTTTTATTTTTTTTTAATGTATTATTATTATTCATTATTATGTATTATTATTATTATTATTATTATTATTATTTTATTTTTTTTTATTTTTATTATTTATAATTATTTTAAAATTTTGTCACATTAATGTCGCTTTTCGATGAAAGTAAAAAAATGTTTTTTTTTTTTTTTTTTTTTTTAATTTTTTTTTATTTATTTTATTTATTTAATTTTTTTTTTTTTTTGGGGGGGGTTTGTTTTTTAAGGGAAGACGCTAAACGACATTAATTGACTAAACAAGCTCTATGATACACGGATACAAACCCACACATTCAAAGTATTATTACTATTATTATTATTATTAGTAGTTGTAGTAGTAGTATCTTAAATTTTAATAAAATGATACTTTTAAGAATACTGTCCTATTTACAACTATCTTTTTACCAATTTATGGTCGAAATTTTAGTTTAACTGAAGATGGGTATCGGAATTCAAATTATCGGTTTTGACAACAGTTAAAACCTCAAACCCCCCACTACTGAAGGGGGGTGATTTCTCCCTCCCCCAAAAAATTATGAAGCACGAATTTTTCATTTGGATTTCATAGAAGTAACGTCTCCGTGAATTCAATTTTTGGCTGCATAGATGTTAGGAGGCCCAGAGGGTGTAAATTAATTATTAATTAATGAGTCAATTAGAGTCAATAAGAGTAGAGTAGTCAACATTCACTTAAATTAATGATTATATGCAATTATCTGAAAATTAGATTTTGTTTAATAAAAGTTTGAAAAAACTACAAAATTTTTGAATTTTTTTTCTGATTCACAATAGTTATCAACAGGTTTACTTAGGTAAGACCCTATGGTAAAGTTTGAAAAAATGTAAGATATAAAATTATCAATAAACCTGTATTTATAAATATCAGTGTTATTTTATTGCTGTGTATCAAATTTGTATCATTTAGCTACATTATTTCAAAATTATTTTGTTTATACTTTCAGTCACTATGGCTAAAAAAATCAGCTTCAGCAGTATGGGAGTACTTTACAATGCTTCAGGATAGGCTCGAAATAGCTAAATGTAACATCTGCAGCCATGGACTTAGAAGAAGACCTCCTGGTGCCCCAAGTATAAATTTTTCAACCAAATCTTTATGGGGCATCTAAAATCAAAACACTTTCACTAGCAGAAAAGGAGTAGTCAAAAGAAACAGAAAAGAAAAAGAAAATATTGAAAAAGCAAGAAGAAAATTCATAATTTTCTTATATTTTGTTTGATTTAATCCACCATTAAAAAGTATAATTTGCAATTTTTACCCCGGCAGGTAAACCCCGTTTTTCTCTTTTTATTAGCCGGAGTTGACAGGGACTGGGGCCCCGGTGGATCCATAGTGGCGTGCGGTAAAAAAAAAAAAAAAAACTAGTGGTGCAGACCGGTGAAATAAAAATGAAGTGCTTGGCCAATCCTATATAACAGACTATTTCCATTCTCAATTCAGTGCAGAAACAATTCTAAGTCATGCAGTGTTTATTGATTACTCTATAATTTCAATTCAATCTGTGTGTGTGTGTGCTTTTTTTTAATATATATATATATAAATAAAAATTTAAATCTGAAGAGCATTGACCTATTGAAGGAGGAGGGGAGCTTCTGAAGTTACCGATTCATTTAGAGTTTGCTCAAACTGTAAATTATTATTATTAATTATTATTATTATTATTATTATTATTATTATTAATTAAAAACTTTTTTTCCATTTTTTATTTTATTCTAACATATTTTTAACTTGTGTTTTACTCATCACACACCGTTAGCCCGAGTTCTGGTTAGGACAGATACGCTTTTTCGCCTTAACCACGCCCCCACCCCCCAAAAAAAATAAAAAAAAAATAAATAAATGAAATAATAAATAGCCCCTAATAGAATTAAACCCAAAATTAGGTTTATTATTATTATTATTATTATTATTACCATATTTTTTACACTGATGGTGAAAACAAATCTAAATACATTCGGTAAAAAAGTTACTAAATCATTTGTTTAAGTCTTAGAAGTCTATTATGTACAGGGTGTCCTTAAAAGAAATTAATTACAATACTTATTCTAAGCCAAGAGTTTCTCAATCTTTCAAGCTTTGAGACCCCCCCCCTCTATTTACCTCTTATGCTCAGCAGGTGTCAAATTCAAAAGTACATATTGGAATATTTATCATACGGCTGATTATTAAACTTAAAATATAGAAGACAATTATTTTATGAAAACAAAATCAAGGATTATGAAAGGATATGAAAGGCTTTTCCGTACACTAAGTGTCCTATTTTTTGTGACCACTGCGAACCCCCGTATAGGTGATCAAGACCCCACCTCCCCTATCCCTGAACTTAGCGACCCACAGGTTGAAAAACGTTGTTGTAGGCAATAAAGTTAAATAAAGATGTTTTATTTTTTAAACACTTTTTGATGTGTAAAGTGGGCATCTCACGGGCACAGCACCTATTCGCCGAGGGGAACTCACTAGGGTTCGAAACAATAATAACACGTGACTCAATTATTCTACCGTTATTCCACGGTCGCGGCAACAAAAGTAATCAAACACGTGACATGGCCTTCTCGACCGTTATCAGCAGTAACTAGCTGGAGACTAATTTTATATAGGGTCCTTATCTGACACAGTTAATGATAACACATCTCAACTTTAACACGTTAACAACTCGTTCTTAACGCGTTAGTCATGCAGTTAACAAAAATACATCTAAATTTAACACATTAACAACACGTTCCTAACACGCTGGTTTAAGTCTGTGATAAGAGTTTAAAATGGAAGAAAAAGATTATAAAAAAATTTGAAGTTTTAGCATAAAAAATTAAGAACATCCCTCTTTGAGGAGGAAATTTAAAACTCGGCATTCTTATTATTCTTTACCCTTTTCAGAAGAGTTTCATTCAGGGGTAAGGGGTGGGGGAGGGGGGGTTATGCGAGGAGTATTCCAGACAAAAGATGAACCACACAAATTTACGGAGCAACCAACTTGAGTAGTTTTAAAATTCTGGAAGAACCTTTGAACTGAACCAGGGTTACGAAACAACTAAATAGGAGGAAATTTTTTGTGGATCAAAATCCGGAGTTTGGTTTATCGGATCCGGATCCGGATCCACAAATCGGAACCAAAGAAAGGCTATTTAAATCGGATCTCACAATCCTATTTACAATCAAATACATAAAACAAGTTTCTTTTTAATCAGACAAATGAAAAAAAAGACTAATAATAATAATAATAATAATAATAATAATAATAATAATAATAATAATAATAGATAGATAGATAGTAATAATAAGCTATTTAAAACAAAAGAATTTTTATTTTAATTAGCAAGATGGAATTTACAGTTACACACAATTTCTCTCTCTCTCTCTCTCTCTCTCTCTCTCTCTCTATATATATATATATATATATATATATATATATATATATATATATATATATATATATATATATATATATATATATATATATATATATATATATATATATATATATATATATATATAATAATAGAGAGAGAGAGAGAGAGAGAGAGAGAGAGAGAGAGAGAGAGAGAGAGAGAGAGAGAGAGAGAGAGAGAGAGAGAGAGAGAGAGAGAAGAGAAAGAGAGAGAGAGAGAGAGAGAGAGAGAGAGAGAGAGAGAGAGAGAGAGAGAGAGAGAGAGAGAGAGAGAGAGAGAGAGAGAGAGAGAGAGAGAGAGAGAGAGAGAGAGAGAGAGAGAGAGAGAGAGAGAGAGAGAGAGAGAGAGAGAGAGAGAGAGAGAGAGAGAGAGAGAGAGAGAGAGAGAGTGTTAGCGTGTTACTCTTCTAAATAAATATTAAAGTTTGTTAGCAAAATAGAGCTTCACACCAATGACGTCATACAGCCATTATCCTCCTACATGAGTGAAATCATATACCGTATTTTATTTACAGCGTTTTATTTAATATATCAATGACATCCTCGAAACAAGCCAAGCTTATAGTAAAGTGGAGCACACAAACTTCGATCGTACAGACTCTTTTGCAGTTTTATTTTTATATTTAACGATATCAAGGTCAGATTCTCTAAAATTACACAAGTAAATATAACACCAAATGAAGAAAATCTTGTAACTTAATATTTTGCATATTAATCAAAAATATTTTGTTTGCACTTATAACTAGGGTAATAAATTTTGAGAAAGTATGCAAAACCATATAAATATCTTATGCAAATTAAGAACCTTGAAGAAACCCATTCTCCTTGTAGGGATTTAATTAATTTCCACAACTTTGCAAGGACTTTTTTTTCGCAATTAAGGGTTGCAATTTTAAGCAAGCAACACTAACACGACAACAAAAAATTAAATTCCAAAACATTTAAGGTCAATATAGGTTGAATAAAATCCTTAGCAATAATAAGCTTCAGTGAAGGAAAACTAAGTTTCCATGATCCCAACTCTAAAAAGAAAATCTGGTCCTAATTACGACTTAGACGTATCTATATTTTGTAAAATGTAAGGTTAATAGCACTATTTCTATTTTTAGTTTTTTGCGCTCCGCAATATTTTTAGCTTAATAAAATTTGCTTTTTTTCTAGATAATTTTTAGGTTTTCGCGCTTCACAATATTTTTAGCTTAATAAAGTTTGCTTTTTTCTAGATAATTTTTAATTTTCGCGCTTCACAATATTTTTAGCTTAATAAAGTTTGCTTTTTTCTAGATAATTTTTAGGTTTTCGCGCTTCACAATATTTTTAGCTTAATAAAGTTTCTTTTTTTTTCTAGATAATTTACCTCTTTTTCATTACAATTTGACAGGGTTGGTAACCTATTATTTTATAAAATATAAATTGTTACGTGTACTACTTAAGGTCCGAAAATCTATTTTAAATTTACCTTGAGAATTAATTAACCCAATCCAACTAATTTTCTATGCCTCAACCATGGATACATTCGCGGTGTTTTTGTCTTTCGTAAAAACTATAGTTTTAAATTTTTCAGTACTGAAAAGCTAAGGCGGTATAGGGTTGAGAAGAGCTGTTCCAAAACAATTTGGTAGCTTGGGTAACATATCTAGAGAAGTTCCCCTACCTCTCTCCCCAAACATAGGATGAAAAGGGTGTTAATTTAAAAAAAAAAATAATAATAATAACAAAATATCACTATCAAATCTGTCCTTCAAGATTCATGGTAATATCAGAGTAACTTTTCATTACTGAAATCAGGACAGAGGAGGAGGTAAATAATTTGCCACCTCCAACTGCAGCCCCGCCTCCTTCCAACTGAAAAATCTGTTTCATTTTTTTAAGGTTATTA
>SEYY01001231.1:0-76047 GCA_009176605.1 Armadillidium nasatum
ATGCGAATGTTGAATTTCGAAAGTGCGAATTCGGATGCGGGTGTCGAATTTTCGATAGTGCGGATGCGGATGTTGAATATTTGAAAATGCGGATGCGGATGTTGAATTTTAGAGCAGTGCGGATGCGGACGTTGAATTTTTGAAAAGTGCAGATGCGGAAATTGAATTTTTGAAAAGTGCGGATGCGGATGCGGATGCAAATGTTAATTTTGAGATGATGCGAATGCGTATGCCATCACTAATATATATATATATATATATATATATATATATATATATATATATATATATATATATATATTATATAATATATATATATATATATATATAACGCCACCACTTAACGGGCAGAGCCCTTTTCAAGTAGGGAACTCAAACAGAGGAAGAAAACTAACTCAAACACACGCCTAACACACATCCCTCAGCTGGGCACAGACGGAAGCCTTGAAGAGTGGAAGATTAAATACAGGAGGAAAAATAGATGATGGTAAAGAGTTCCATAGAACAGAGGTGGCTGGAAAGGAGGAGGCACCACAACGAGCTAGCCTGGGGTTTCCCACATCCACACAAAATTGGTGCGAAAGCAGGGCACCCCTTCTGCAGCGAGGACAACGCAACGGTAGAGGAATGCGAGAGATCAGTTCCCTCGAGCACCTATCATTGTAGTACCTATAGAAAAGAGATAGTGCGCCAACGTCACGTCGCAGAGAAAGGAGGTCAAGAGAGTTTGAAAGTAGGGGACAGTTTATTAATCTTTTAGCTTTAGACTCAACCCTATCCAGAAGAGAGGAGGAGCCAGAGCCCCCCAGATATGAGAACAGTACTCCATACAACGGCGGATAAGACCCATATATATTTGGAGTAACTGCTTAGAAGAAAAAAATTCTCGCAACCTGAACAGAATTCCCGGCTTCTTAGAGTCCGCTTTAGCAATCATTGTGATATAAGGTTTCCAAGACAGTTCATTGTGTATGTTTAGACCAAGAATGTTAATGTTATTTTCAGGTGAGACGGGAGAGCCGTCTAAAAGGATAGAAAAGTTGGGAGGTGTTTTTGAGAGAGAGATGTGAAGAAGTTGAGTTTTTAAAGTTAAATTTCACAAGGTTATTATGACCCCACCTGGAAATATCCATCCAGATCGGAAAGAATAGAATCAGAAAGTTGAATACGAGAAAAAAATTCTAGAAGCAAAAGAGGGTGCAGATTTGAAATGAGTAGAAGAAGGTAGAGTTGAGTCATCAGCATAAGAGTGAACAGAGTTAGAAGTGCAGTTGAGAAAATCGTTAATGAAAAGTAAGAATAAAGTTGGAGATAGAACCGAACCCTGGGGAACACCACAGTTAACAGGAAAAGATGAAGAGGTCGCTCCATCTACAAGTGCCGAAATGGAACAATCTGAGAGAAAACTAGACAAGAGTAAGCAAAGGGAAGGATTAAACCCAATGGAAGGGAGCTTGAAGAGCACCGACGCATGTCATACACGTTCAAAAGCCTTGAATGTGTCAAGCGCCACCACACAAGACTCTCCGAAATACCTAAGGGCATCAGTAAGATGGGAGAGTATTTCACCAGTTGACCTCGAGCGTCGGAAGCCATACTGGTGATCTAAGAGAAGAGAATGAGACTCCAATGATCCAAGAAATGAGAGTTGAGGAGAGTTTCAAAATTTTTAGACAGAACACAAGTCAGAATTATAGGTCGATAGTTGGAAGGGTCAGAGCGGCTACCTTTTTTCGGGATCAGCTGAACAAAAGCACGCTTCCAGCACTGAGGAAAAGTATTAGTATTAAGGCATAGAGAGTAGAGCTGAACGAGGACAGGCGCTAACTCGGAAGTACACTAACTCAGAACACGAGGGGAAATGCCATCAGGTCACTGGCCTTCCTGACGTTAATAGATTTCAGGATCTCATGCACCCGATCATGAATAATTACAGTTAGAGACATGGGATACCTGAGAGGAGAAGGAGTAGGAGGAGGAATGCCAGAATCGAGCAGGGTGGAATTAGATGAGAAAAGGAGGCCGAAGAGATTAGCCTCTTCAGAAGGAGTATTAGCTACAGAATCATCAAAGCGAATAAGAGGAGGAAAGGCAGATTTACAAAAGTTATTAGAGATATTTTTGAAAAGACGCCAGAAATTTTTATCGGTAGGAGAGCTAAGGAGTGAGCGCACTTCCTTTTTGTGAAAGTACGCTTAGTCTGTCGAAGAACATCTCTGCAACAATTCCGAGCTGAATCAAAATTGGCGAGAGTGGTAGGAGAAGGAGAGTTTTTCCATTCACGATAAGCATTATCTCTCAAACGAAGGGCAAGAGAACTGTTGCCATCGAACTATGCTGTGGTGGTGGAGTGGTTGGGTTTAAAACCGTGTTGGAAGCTTTGCGGTGGAATGAATTGGAGGATAAAATTTAGTATCAGTTTTTCAATTAGTTTTGAGATTGGCTGATATGAAGAGGGGTTTGATGGGTCTTTGCCCGGTTTTAGTCTAGGTATGATTAGTGCTTTTTTCCATTGGGGATGGATATAGTTAAGTTGGATATATATATATATATATATATATATATATATATATATATATATATATATATATATATATATATATATATATATATATATATATATATATATATATATATATATATATTGTAAAGTTCAATTTTTATATGAAAGTGAACTTTTCTGTGTCTTTCTTAAAAATGTATCGTGTGATTTATGAATGAAAATAATATTTTATTTACATTCATAAATAGCTTCAAAATCTTTAATTCGTTTTTCGGATTGTTAAAATTAATTTCTGATTGTTAAAATATTTCGTAGTAGAGTTAGTTTATAAGAATATAAAGGGTTGAGAAATTTATATAAGATCAATTATTCTGAGGCCGTACCAGAGACAACAACAATCAACCTGAAGCCGCATCTTAAAGAAGACCAATGGTAAATATCTAGCCATAAAGGTGGAGGTAAACTAAAATCTCTATCCATAAAGGTGGAGGTAATACTAAATCCACTCATCAAAGATATTTAAAAGCCTCAATAAAGAAATATTTCATAAGATGATATTTTAAGAAGGTTTACTACAAGAAAGAAGATTAAATCGATCATAATATAAAATAAAGGATGCATCTACATAAAATCATATAATAGGTTGGAACTCAGCGAAACATCTTTCGAAGAGAGTTCTTGTCTCGGTCACGAACACGCTACCTTAATAATGGTATATTATATTTCGTTTTATCAAGAATCTAAATTAAAGACGTCATCTCAAGATAAATTATACTATTATTAACCCATTACAATCAATAAATTATTTTACAATATATATATATATATATATATATATATATATATATATATATATATATATATATATATATATATATATATATATATATATATATATATATATATATATATATATATATATATATATATATATATATATGTATATAAAGTTGAGATAGCTTCTTCCCTAGAGAACCTTAATCTAATTAGAAAGGTTAATACCAAGCGTTTTCACATACTCATTTAATACAATGTGAACGTTTCATACCGTATTTCCGCCTTCAGCTTTTATAAGATAAAAAGCCCTAGACTCCACCTTTTCGAGAAGAGCTCTATGTGTGGAATCACCACAGATGTGTGAGAGGTCTCCCTTTTTCGCCACAAGCTGAATGAGAGCACGTTTCCAGCGAGAAAGGAAGGTTGAAGAAGAAAGACAGAGACGAAATATTTTGCAAAAAAGGGGTGTAAGCTAAAAAGCACAAAATTTTTGCAAAGCTAAGGGAGAGCAGTAATGGACTTCTTTAGAAGAAATTACAATTTTAGACATGAGTTGGGGAGGAGGAGGAGGGTTGAAAGAAGAGGTGTAGCTCCGAAATCATCAAAAGTTGAATTATTTAATTTCAAAAGTCTGAGCAAAAAGTTCAGTTTTTGAAGAATGCAAAACGGAAATTGTACTAAAAGAAAATATAGTGGAGAGAAAGAAGAGGCAGGGTTTGTGTTGACATTTTTTTGCAAACTGACTGAAAGAGAGGAATTGGAGCCAGAAAAATTATTTCGTTATGTATTGAGAAATTAATTTTTGGTGTTACAAAGAACGAGAATAGACTTTGCACGATTTCGGGATTAAATATAAATTGCACGATTTATGAAGTTTGAAAACAACGGTAAAATTCCTCAAAGTAGCATCCTGCGGGAAATAAGACGAGAATAAGCAGAGTTAAACTAAGGTTTAGTAGAAGGGAAAGATTATAGAATGTAGTTTCCGCGCCACAGTGATTCACCTTGGTAACGCGCTCTGCACATACATAGGGACCCCTCCCACGGAAGCAATAATCATTCCACAGGAAATCAAAGAAGTAAGACCAAAAGTCCTACCAACTTGGGAACCGAAATGTCACAAATGTTTCCTCAAAATATGCAGAAATCTTTCTTGAGGAAGACTTGAAATGACAGAAGAGGATAGAGATAAGAAAGCGATCCGAAGAATCCAGAGAAGGATAGAGTTTGATAGTATAAGGAGAAGGATTATCAGATTTTAAAAAAGGTCTAGAATGTTGGGTTTATCTCCAAGACGATCAAGGATACTAGTAGGGAGCTGCACCCACTATTGAAGGCCGTTTTGGAAGGAGAATTGAAAGGCACGTTCAACGGTTGTATCATAAAACTAGAAGAAAGTCACTGGTGGCGCTGAACTTTGAAATCCCCTATGATAATTTCTGAGAAAGAAGAGAGAATGTTCTCTGTTTAGGAATTTAGATAGTCAAAGAATTTAAGATAGTCAGTAAATAGAAGCCCCTTTTAAGAGAAATGTACTGCTAACAAATTATTAATATTGTATTTAGTAGTACTGGACCTAGTAGTAGTAAAATTGTAATTGTACTTTCTGATTAAAATATAGAAAATGAAAATGAAATTTGGAGATATATAAACAGAACAAATAAATTTTGACGTAGAATGGCAGGAGAGCTTGAGCCACAAGGTGGAAAATTCGGAAGACTCTAGATTAGAGATACGAGAGTAAACAAAATTGTAGCGCACATATGCATAACCTCCTCCTTTGGCTGAAAATTGAAGATAGAGACAATAGGAATAAACAAACTGATTTGCTATAAGAATGGTCAAACACCCGAGTTCCTGTCAAAAGTAAGAGGATAGGTCTAAAAGAAGAGACGTGGTGTTCAACAAAATGAAAATTGTATTGAAGACTGAAAAATTAATGGAAAAAAAGACCATGCACTAGGGCAAGTCAGATGCAAAGTCTTGGTGGAACCAATCCTATATCACCTATCAATAGTTTTGTTTAGCAATGTGATTACAAAATAACTAAGTTTTACAGAAAGCAGAAAACCTGAATTTTATGATCATTGAATATTTTCAATCTTGTTTCTACCTCCATGTGTTCAGTAAAAAAAACTGGTATTGGTATCGGTAAATTTAGAGGTATCAGTATCTGGTAGTTGAAAATTATTGGTATATATATATATATATATATATATATATATATATATATATATATATATATATATATATATATATATATATATATATATATATATATATATATATATATATATATATATATATATATATATATATATATATATATATATATATATATATATATATATATATATATATATATATATATAATATAATATATAATTATTATACGAATATTCAAAAACTGATTGTTGGTAATTGAAAATATAAATAAATAAAGAAACAAAACACTTGCATTAAGTGAACTAATGCAAATTCACTATGAATATGCTTAAATACTAAGGATGCAAAAAAAATGTTCCTTGACATGACATTAGAAAGAAATGCGAAATGCATCTCATTTCAAGAAAAATTATATTAATAGCTTAAGTAGTTAACCAAAGGTTGAAATATTTTTACATAACCTTTCTTGCAACTTCTTATCAGAGACTAGTAGGTAATTTAAAACAGAGAAATAAAGTTAGTAAGTCTTACTTGTTGTAGCAATTTGTTCATCCCCTTCGAGAGGGTGAATGATTCCTGGCGCGGGTTCCCCAAATGACAACTTTTCAACACGATGTGAAAAATTGTAATCACGATCTTCCATGAACATGGCGATATGAGCATGGCCATGAGGCAAAGGAATACTTTTACCTTCAAAATAAAAGATACAGTACAACATAAATAAATAAAATAACCATTATAAAATATAATAATTATTAATTATAATTAATAACATTTCAATAATAATAATAATAATAATAATAATAATAGTAATAATAATAATAATAATAATAATAATAATAATAGTAATAATAACAAGCACATATGCGTATCCCGTAGGGCTACGCATATGAGCTTGTTATTGTTATTTATTTAAAGAAATTTAATAAAATTATTAATATTTAATAATTGTTTTAATAATAAAAAATATTATTTGGTGTAGCAACACATCTTTCGATACAATATACTTTCGGCATTTAAATTATATAATATATATATATATATATATATATATATATATATATATATATATATATATATATATATATATATATATATATATATATATACACAGGGTGTATCATTAATATTGCGAAAAAATCCAGTATGATATTCCTTGCAGAAATATAAGATAATATGTGAAGATAAACATTTCACCGAAAACACCTCGTTTCCAAGATACAAGGTGATGGAACCTATTGAGAAATGAAGTTACAATAAACAGGAAAGTAAATTTGCAGACGTAATTAACAATTTCATTCAATTAATTTAATATAAGAATACATACATTACTACACAGAGGAAAATATACAACAGAAATAGGACAAAGCAATGGTGCACGAAGGTTATAACAAATGTTGAAAATGAGCACCCCCAGCGGCAATACAAGCCTCTATTCTGCGACGCATTGATTGGCGGACACGTTCAAATATACCGTGTATTTGCTGAATTGTGACACACCATTCGATTATGCGAGCCCTTAATTCTTCGGAACTTTCAAATGTTGTTCCATAAACCAAATGTTTAAGGTGCCCCACAAGAAGAAATCCAATGCATTTAGGTCTGGAGACCGTGGAGGCCAAGGTTCTGTACCTCCCCTACCTATCCAACGGCGTGGATATACAGTGTTCAAATAGTTACGGGCAACTGAACGAAAAATGAGCCGGAGCGCCGTCGTGCATGAAATACATTTTCGATCTTAATTGCAATGGGACGTCTTCCAGGAGTGTAGGCAGGTCATGTTCAAGAAAGTGGCGATACACATCTCCCGTAAGCCTCGCTGGTAAAAAGAATGGACTTATCAAATGGTCGCCAACAATTCGGACCCAAACATTCAATGAAAACTGGTGTTGATGGCGGCTTTCAACTTTTGCATGTGGGTTCTCATCCGCCCATATGTGATTGTTGTGGAAGTTCGATATGGCGTCTCTGGAAAAATTTGCCTCATCTGTGAAGAATACTTCTGCTAAGTGGTGAGGGTTGTGTGCAATTTTCTGTTGCATCCATCGACACAAAGCTACTCTAGCAGGAAAATCAGTTGGTAAAAGTACCTGCACACTTTGGATGTGATAAGGGTACAGAAGTTGATTTTTCAATACCCTGAAAACTGTCGAATGACTTGCATGCAATGTTGCAGCAATCTTTCTGGTACTTGTTGTAGGACTGTCCTCAAGGTCTTGGAGAACCTGTTCTTCGACATCTGGAGTTGATACTGTGCGAGAGCGCACGTTTCCACTGGTAAGTTATTTAAAACTTCCTGTTTCTCCAAGACATTGATGGAGACGTGCAAACATAGTATGATGCGGTATGACACGATTAGGGTACATTTCTTCATAGAGACGCATGGCTGCTAATGAATTACCGTTTGCACGACCGTAAACAAAATGCATATCGCACATTTCAATATTTGTGTAATTCATTTTAAAAGTATGAGAACCACTTGGTCACAGCACTTGACGCGACAAGGACTAGTTTATGTATAAATGAAGCGAGATACGCAACTAGTAAATAACAGGTAGGTTACCCTTCACACGGTATACTATTTTTGCTTATTATTGAAGGTTGTGATGTGGCACGGGACGGACAATATAATATATCGGGTATGTCCAACATACGTTTCCTCATCTTGTATCTTGGAAACGGGACGTTTTCGGTTAAAGGTTTATTGATAAAAAGTATCTTACATTTCTGCAAGGAATATCATACTGGATTTTTTCGCAATATTAATGATACATCCTGTATATATATATATATATATATATATATATATATATATATATATATATATATATATATATATATATATATATATATATATATTATATTTGTGAAGCAACTTAATATAGGTCCGCGCAAAATGCTTACAAATACAAAATGAACGGAATAATATTAATTATAGATAATAATAATAATAATAATAATAATAAAAATAATAATAACTGATTGACTTACGTGTTGAGGGTGCCGGTTCAATCCCACTTGCGGATTCTAAGGTATATTCTACCTAAAAAATTTCCTCTCCTCGAATAAGGCAATGGCTGTGAGACGCAAACTTTTTATTTAAAATAATAATAATAATAATAATAATAATAATAATAATAATAATAAAATTACTATTAATATCAGTTTTTAGGTGTTTATTTCTGCTATATCTTTAAATAACTTATTTTTACTTGGTATTTCAAATATATCGTCATTTCATTATATTAAGTATCATATGTTCACTGACGATGGATTATATATAGGCTTATTTGAATATATATATATATATATATATATATATATATATATATATATATATATATATATATATATATATATATATATATATATATATATATATATATATATATATATATATATATAGTGGTGGGTGAATCTGAATCCAGATTCAAAGATTTTTTCATGGATTCGGATTCGAGATTTCTAAAACTTGCTGGATTTGGATTCGGATTCGGATTCGAAGGTTCTGGATTTGGATTGGATTCGAAGGTTTCGATTTCGGATATGGATTCCAATCCTTTCAATTAAATTAACATCAAATCTAAATAACTTTGTTCACTGAAATATGTGATATTTTTTCAAGTAACTTTATGTAATCATACAAGTCACAAAATCATTGTTGCATCTAAGAAACAAAATTAAGTGAATGAGTATTCAAGTTTATGCAAAAAAAAAAAAAATAATAAAAAAAAAAAAAAAAAAGAGAGAGAGAGAAAAGCACCTCGGTTATGTGATCAGCACATCCTGAAGGACCTCTTCCGAGAAAGCAATGATCATTAAATGAGAAATAAAAGAAGTAAGATCACATGTCAGACCGACTTGCCACAAGCGTTTCCGCGCAATAAGCGGGGTCCCACCCATAGAAAACTTGTAGAGATTGAAGAGGATACAAAGATTAGATGGTGATCAGAGGAACCCAGAGGAAGATACAGTTTTACAGCAAAAAGAGAAGGATTAAAAGTTAAGAAATGGTTTAGAAAGCAATCTGCTTAAGGTCATTTGGGATAGAGATATGGAAAATAAGTTTATCTGCTTTATTTTGAGAACTTGGAGAAAGTATTTACTTGTGGTAAACATTGAAGTTATCTAAATTGATGATATCAGAGAAAGAAGAGAAAAAAGAAAAAGAAAGGATGGATTTTATTTTTGAAGTTAAAGATAGTCAGTAGGGTTAAGAGAAAAATATACAGAACTTGGCCTGTGAGCGGTGGTAATCTGTAATATATATATAAATATATATAAATATATATATATATATATATATATATATATATATATATATATTATATATATATATATATATATATATATATATATATATATATATTTATGTACCTTATTATGCTGCATTTCTAGTACATTTAATAAACATCTAGCTGACAGAATTTGATTTAAATTAAAAGGCGAAAGGATTGTCAAATTTCGATTTTTACTCTTTAATTTTATCTCTACCGGGCTCCTCCTTCCATTGTATATGAGTAGCTTGTTTATTGTTTTTAAATTTAATTTAATTTTTTTATTTTGATGAATTCAAATAAAGAAATATAAAGTGAATTTATTCGATAGGTGTAATGAGTGAGTGTCGTATTTTGCAAGGAACGCTTTGCTGGCGATCTTTCTCTTCTCTCTGACTCTTGGTCCTCTGCTATACGGCATTATGGTGAATCTATTGTTGTGGCTCTAAATATATCAAAAGCCTTCGATAAAGCCTGGCATAAAGCTTTGATTTCTAAACATCCCTCTTTCGTCATCTATCCATCTCTCTGAGATATCCTTTCCAGTTGTTCTACAACAGCTGATGTACTACAATGGCCACCATTGATCATTTAAATTTTTTTATTATTAATGAAGTTACTCAGGGATCTCTTCTATGCTCAACATTTTTTCTGCCTTTCATTATTGGCATTCTCAATACTGTTTTACCACTAATCCATTCCAATGCCGATGAATTGCCAACATCTTCCGCGCCAGTAATGCCTTAAAACCTCAGAACTTCCATATTTCTGGTCGACATAATTTTCCAAACAACTATGACGCCTTCAAACACACACAAATCAAATCTTTATCAGTTCTTAGTATTCTTGGGGTTTCTTTTTCACGTGATCTTTCTTGGAAATATAACATTATTTCTCCTTCTAAACAAGTTTCATTGTTTGCTCATTATAGAGAAGAGAGAATTGTTCATCCGTGTATATGGAGCATGATTCAAACAAAATAACCCTCTAGGGCAGCGGTTCCCAACCTGGGGTACGCCTGCTATCGATTGGGGGTACACAAAAAAATATATGGCTTAATTAAAAAAGAATATAAAAGGAAAAAAGTAATAGAATATAGATTATAGAATATCAAATTACGAAATTAAATTATTGTTATATATATATATATATATATATATATATATATATTATATATATATATATATATATATATATATATATATATATATATATATATATATATATATATATATATATATATATATATATATATATATATATATATATATATCGCCTCTTTTTGTGGGTTAATGCATAGACATCAGTCTTTCACAAATTTTTATTTCAACTCTCTTCTTGAAACCTCTCTTCTGCTGCTTTCAGAACGCAAGTGAGCTGAGAATGCGATAGCGTGGTTATTTGGGAAACGGTGAAAAAAAAAGTATTTAAAATTGAGAGGTGTTGAGATGGTGACGTCATGTTTAGAGAGATTTAAGTTTTTATAAAAATCACGTTCTCAAAATATTAAAAGAAATAAATTATAGGATATAATTTTGATATAAAATAAAGAATTTTATTTTAATGTGTATTAAATGAAAAAAAAAAAAAACATTTAATAGAAAATTGGGGGTTACTAGAAGAAAATATTTGCTTGATGTCTTGGATTGGCCTAGGTGGTTTCAGAAATAGGATGGAGTGCAAGTGACAGATAGAATAGTAATTGGTGGTTCAGGTTGTGGTAGCTTTTGAAGTTTCGACGGTGTATTGTGGGGCAGTTCATGTTTTGAGTTAATGATTTAGTTGCAAGTTTTGATTTCAAAATGAATATGAAAATACCTAAACTAAAAATAGTGATGGTTGTTTTTGCAAATAGAAAGAGAATAGGGTGAGGTACTGCCGTTTGGTGAGAGGAAAATTGCTTAATGGTATTTGTGATTGCTAGTTAAGCAATGTGATAACATAAATAAATGTTGTGATTATTTGTTTGGCATTTATTTATGTTTATTTTTTTCATATTGTTATATGAAATGTTCTCCCGCTGGAAGGAAATTTATTTGGTGGTGATTAAGCTCAAGTTTATTACCTGATGTGATTGAGTGATTTATGATTTTGAGGAGAATGTAGTGGAAGGAAAGATGTCATCTGTTGGCCTTTTGTTGTGTGTTGAAATTGGTTATGTCATTTGACTGCGTAATGTCATGGGAAAAAATTGAGGGACGTGTTGGTAAGAGATTGGTGGTTTGTGACTTTGATTCAGATATCATTAGTTAGGTGATGGGGTGGAGGTAGATCATAAGTAACTGAAGAAGTATGGTGGTGACATTGTGGGGAGAAGTAGAGTGGGATGTGATAGTTTTAGGTGGTGACAAAAGGTGTGGTGGTGATGGAAATATATTTAAGATAGATGAGAGGTGAGGTAAGTGAGAATGAGGTGTTGGTTGTGAAAGCGTGGTTGTGAAAAAGGACTATTCAAGGGAGGGTCTTTGAATTTGGAGTGTGAGTGCGAGTTGAAGAAGTGGTTGTGGTTGAAAGGTAGGGTTGATTTGGTGGGTTATGAAGTGGTAGCGTTGGTTGAGTAGTTGTGTGTCGAAAATGGAAATAGAGGAAGAGTGCGGAAGTAGAAGAGGTCTTTTTGGAGGGTTGTGTCATGAAGAGGTGTGAGGTTGGGGCTGAGGCTGTGGTTGATTTGGAGTAGATGTTGGTTGAAGTTTAGTGGGAGGGGAATTGAGAGAGATTATGACATTGTGTGTGTGCAATTAATTCTTTGAAGGTATCTAAGCATTGGGGTAAGAGTTTGCTAAAATGAGGGTGATGTTTGACATGAAATGGGCTTGTTCATTTTGAGAGAAAAAAAAAATTTAAAACTTTAGAGATACATGAAGTTTCTAAGTGTTTAGTATGTAAATGTAGTTGTCATTGTGTATGTCCTTTAGGAACACATGTTATGTACCAAGATTTACTCTTAAGAGAATAAAATGATGAGGTAGAGGTACAAGATGGATGGTGAGAGGATGGGAAAAGTGAATAGGAATTTGTGAGGTTTGTGGATGTTGTGAGTTAATTAAATAGACGGGTAGGAGGTTGTGAGATTGAAATATCGTTTGAGAATATTGATGAAAGAGATGTTGTTGCGAGAGTGAACGAGATATGGAAGAAGTAATGACAATAAATTTCTTTGTGTGGAAGATGCTTTGGGAGGTATTGTGTTATCATTATGAGCAATAAAATTCAAATCATATTTGGTGAGGAAGTGACATTTTTCTTTAAGAGGTGGATGTGAGGGAGAATATTGAGAGGAGGAGTGAAATGGTTGGTTGTTATCCATGTCAATTAGAAACAAAAAATTTACAAATTTTAATTTGAACCGGTGATGGATTTCAGTTGAATTAGGGATTGAGTCTATGTTGGAGGTTGTGAGAGATGAGTACTAAAAAAAAATTTAAACTTGTGTGTAGTGGCAGAGATTTATGAAGTTATTTGTATTTGTTGAAAGTGATTGAAGATTTGATGCAAAAAGTGAGATCAGCTGTGTCAAGAGATGGAGGTGAAGAGAGGGTGAGTATTAAGATCTGAGGAGATATTGTGAAGTGAGGTTGATAAAGGGTGGGTTCTAGAGTTTTTCGGTGCAATCATAAATGTATTTGTGGGGATTGATGGAGATGATGATAAAAGTGATGGGTGGTGTTGTTTTAGTTGTATGGAGTTATGGATATAGTGTTTGAGATGGTTGTTGATGGGGTTGTGATTTGTTTGAGGTGCTGGGTGATGTGATTGAGATGTGAGGTTTGTTGTTGATGTTGAAGTCAGGGTGGGGAAGATTTTAGTTGATGTGGTTGTTATGTAGGTGGATGAAGATGAGAATTTGTGATTGAGTAAGATAATGGTGATATTCTGTCCTGTGTTGAGGTATGAGATGTGGAAGAGGTGGAAGAGTTTTGTTGCAAGGTTATCATTAATGTGTTGTGAACATTTTTGGAAATGGTTGTGAGGAGAAAAATTAGCATATAAATTGTTTTTGTCTTAAAAAAAATTGAAAATAAACATTAAAACATGAAAATAAAAATGTTAAAAATTTAAAAATAACTCTAAAATTGTGATATCTAAATAACTTTTTAAATTATTACATGCATATGTAACGGTTAATTTATTAGAGATCGGAGTTTGATCTTTCTCTGAAAAAGATAAATTATTAAGTTTATTTCATACAATCTGTAATAGTTATTTTGTTTAAATGGAAAGTTTTACTCTTTCTCTGAAAAAAATTTAGTAAATTATGTTAGATTAATTCTTTTAACGGATTTTCGAATTAATAGTTCTTTTTGGGACATCTATTTTTAGCTTTTTGTGATTGTGGAGTTTGCTGCAATACTTGTTGGAATTGTTATTGCTATATGATGGATTTTCTTCTGAGGTAGATCCTGTTGTCGTTGTTGTTGAGTAATCTTCTGCTGCTTCTGATGCCCTTGGTTAGTGGGTGGTGTGAGCTCCTGAGGAACCATGAGGACTCTTGGTGATGAGTGCAAACTCTTTAAATTCCTTTAGGACTCTTGAAAATTTCCAAAGCTGAGTGCAAACTTGATTTTTCTTGGGGACTCTTCAAAGTTGCTAAAACAGCGTGCAGAATCTTGATTTTTCTTGAGGACGCTTCAAAATTGCTAAAACTGCGTGCAAACTCTTCTTTTGAGGACGCTTGAAACTTGAGTGCAAACTCTTGATTTTTCTTGAGGACTCATTAAAACTGCGTGCAAACTCTTCTTTTGAGGACGCTTGAAACTTTTCTTGGCGATGATGCCGTTATGTTGAAGCTGCTGAATAAAGTTGCTGAAGATGCTTTTCTTGTGTATGTGAACTTGCTTGGGAGTTGCGATATTTAAAAGGGGATTAGTATATAAATAAAATGATGACTTACGCACAGCTGAGGTTGAGGTTTCTTATATTTTTGAGAGTTTTGTGGTGGTGATTCCAGGTTCATGTGTTGACAAAAGTCGCCACTCTTTTCGCCTCTTTTTGTGGGTTAATGCATAGACATCAGTCTTTCACAAATTTTTATTTCAACTCTCTTTTTGAAACCACTCTTCTGCTGCTTTCAAAACGCAAGTGAGCTGAGAATGCGATAGCGTGGTTATTTGGGGAACGGTGAAAAAAAAGTATTTAAAATTGAGAAGTGTTGAGATGGTGACGTCATGTTTAGAGAGATTTAAGTTTTTATAGAAATCACGTTCTCAAAATATTAAAAGAAATAAATTATAGGATATAATTTTGATATAAAATAAAGAATTTTATTTTAATGTGTATTAAATGAAAAAAAAAAACATTTAATATATATATATATATTATATATATATATATATATATATATATATATATATATATATATATATATATATATATATATATATATATATATATATATATATATATATATGATTTGTGTGTACGAGGGTACTCTTAAATAAAAAACATTATGAAGGGGTACGGAAGGAAAAAAAGGTTGGGAACCGCTGCTCTAGGGGGACTGTCAGCGGGGGCAGCACTCGTCTCCTTTTAGATCTGTCAAATAATTCCACCTTCCACCATAGGCAGCTGAAGTCGCCTCAGTGAATCCCCAACTAACTCCACCCATGTCTTCCTGGGTCTCCCTCTTGGTCTTCTTCTTCTTGGTGTCCACTCTCACGTCCCTCTAGCCACTCTCCCCTCCGGCATCCACCACATGCGTCCCAAACATCACATCTTGCTGAATTTATCTTTTGATTAATTGGTTAAACCTCTATACTTTCTCTTATTATTTCTCTACTTGCTATACCCCTCTTGGACTTTCTCACCATCAACCGCAGCGCTCTCATCTCTGCTGCTTAAATTCTGCTTTCTTTTCTGTTGTCGTACTCCAAATCTCCTCCCCATATAACAAAACTGGAGTCAGAGTACTTTAAAATATTACTTTCTTTACTCCTACATAAATTCTTCTGTCGAAGAAGATTGGGTACAGAACCCTCACAACTATTCTGTATTTTTCCATCCTGTTGGTGATTATTCATTCATTCCCCTGTGAAAACTCCCCCCCTAAATACTCACATCTCTCCACCACTCTCCCCTCCTCGCCATTCATCTTCAGCACAAACTCTTCTCCCTCCTCCTCCCTACTAACTATTAACAGTTCGGACTTTTCAACATTCAAGCTCAATCCCGACTCTTTAAGCTTTACAGCAAAACTTCTAATCACGTCTCTTAACTTCTCTCTATCTTGGCTCCATATATATATATATATATATATATATATATATATATATATATATATATATATATATATATATATATATATATATATATATATATATATATATATATATCCTCTGGTGCGTAAAGACCAGGGGCCTATTAATTTCCACCAGAGTTGGGGCAATACCGGAACCTAATCGTTAAAAGCCGACATGCCCCGATACACGGCGCTTGAAAATGTGCAAATAAAGGAAGTTGGGAAAACAGATAAAGGGAGTGTGTTCCAGACTTTCCCAGTAAAGTACGTTTAAGATTAGGCATATCGGTTAAGTCTGTGGTTAGACAGTTGGACAGAGAAACGATAAGACTGTGTAGAAAGACGTGTTGCATGAACCGTTCTCAATGAAGGATAAATGCAACGGAAGAGTTCAGCGATAGTATAGAGTGAGTGACGCAGCAGTTCGAGGGCAGAAAGAGATTGAAGAGAATTAGTGAGAGCGCACAGTTGCTAAGACGAAAAGCCATAGACTCCACCTTGCCAAGGAGGGCTGCGTGAGTAGAACCACCACAGATGTGTGTGGCGTACTCCATACAGGGGAGAACAACACCCCTATAAAGAGAAAGTAACTGCATTGTCGCGAAAGAATCACGAAGGCGCAACAGAGCACCGAACGTCTTAGAAGTTTGTTTAGAAAGAGAAGTAAGATAAGTAATGTGATCCTTCCAAGAAAGATCACGAGAGAAAGAAAAACCGAGAATATTAAGGGCAGATGAGGGCTTGAGTTGTATATTTTCGAAGATGTTATAATTATAGTTGTGTGGAAGATTGTGTCGAGTAGAAATATGAAGGAAATGAGCTTTTGAAGCATTGAAAACAGCTATGTTTTCTCTTCCTCAATTTGAAATGCGAGAAAGATCAGAGGTCAGTTGCTCCAAGGCTACTATTCTAGCGTCAATTATCTGTTGTGGGGACGAGCGCCTTTCAAACTGAAAGGAGTAATGAAGGTTGGAGTCATCAGCATAAGAGTGGACAGGACAGAATACTGAGGAACACCACTAATAATAAATTTAAAAGATGAAAGGTGGCCGTCTACAACAGCAGTTATAAAACAACCGGAAAGAAAATCAGAGAGAAAACCACAAAGAGGATAGATTCAGAAAGAGGGAAGTTTAGAAATCAAGCTTTGTACCATACCCTATCTAAGGCTTTAGAAATGCCCAACACGATAGTAAAAAATTCACCGAAATGCCGTAGAGCGGAAGATCAAGAGTCAGAAAGAAGGAAAAGAAGATTATCAGTAGAGCGATTCTTAGGAAAGCCATACTGGTGATCAGATAAGATTAGAATGAAGAATTGAGATGTTTCCAAATCTTCCTGTTAAGGATGCATTCAAAAACTTTAGATAGAATGGAGGTTAAAGTTGGAGGGTTGAAAGGAGTCCCCTTTCTTCAGAACAGGCTGAATGAGCGCACGTTTACAGCAAGAAGGGAAGGTGGAAGTGGACAGACAGAGACGAATTAGTTTACCAAGGCAGGGAGCAAGCTTTGAAGCACAAGTTTTGAGAACCGCAGGAGGAATACCATCAGGACCATACGCCTTACGTGTTAAGCTCAGAGAGAGCAGAAATGACATCTTTAGAAGAAATTACAATTTTAGACATAAATGAGTTGGAGGGGGATGAAGGAGGAGGAATAGCTCCGGAATCGTCTAAGGTGGAGTTAGATGCAAAGGTTTGAGCGAAGATTTCAGCTTTAGTAGAAGGTAAAATGGCAGTTGTGCCATCAGAAGAAACTAGAGGAGGGAAAGAGGAAGAAGCAAAGCTAGAGTTGACATTTTTTGCAAAATGCCAAAAAGAGCCAGAGGAACCAGAATGATTATTGCATTTGCGGTGGAGAAAAGTTTTTGGTATCTCGAAGAATTGATTTTGTACGATGCCGGGATGAAATATAAATTGAATGAGTTTCAGGAGTTTGAAGACGACGGTAATCCCTGAAGGCAGCATCCATGCGGCGGATAGCTAGAGAACAAGTAGAGCTGAAGAAAGGTTTCTTAGGCTTAGTAGAAGGGGAAAAACAGGGAATATACGCCCCCATGCCAGAGAGATTCACCTCGGTTATGCGCTCAGCACACTTAGAGAGTCCCCTCCCACGAAAACAGTAATCATTCCATGGGAAATCACTGAAGTACAACCGCAAGTCAGACCAGTTAGCAGCACCGAAGTACCAGAAACGTCTCCTCGCCGAAGGCGGGGGGCCGTTCTTGCGGAAGACTTGAAGAGACAGAACAAGATACCGAGATAAGAAGGTGATCGGATGAACCCAGAGGAGTAAAGAGTTTAACAGTATAAGGAGTAGGATAAAAAGTTAAGAAAAGATAAAGTATGTTGGGTTCATCACCAAGACGGTCAGGGATACGGGTACGGAGTTGCACCAACTGCTCAAGTTTTTTCTGGATAGGAATGTCGTAGGCGAGTTCAACGGCTGGATCATGAAAACTAGATGAAAGCCATTGGCGGTGGTGAACATTGAAATCATCTAAAATGATAATTTCGGAGAGAAGAGAAAAAGAAAGAATGTGCTCTATTTTAGAGCTTAAATAGTCAAAGAATTTTTTATAGTTAGTAGAATTAGGAGATAAATAGACAGAACAAATAAATTTAGTAGTAAATTGAAAGAGAGCTTAAGTCATAAAATAGAGAATTCAGTAGACTCCAAATTAGAGACACGAGAGGAAATAACATCGTTGCGCACATATGCGCAACATCCACCTTTGGCTGAAAATTGATGATAGAGACAGTAAGAGGTAACAGAATAAGGTTTGCTGTCAGCACACTCAAGCACCTGAGTTTCAGTTAAGAGAGAGATGGTATTCAAAAAATGGAAAATCAGAAAAGAGATGGCGAATGTTGAAGAAATTAAGGAAAGAAGAAGACCTTTCACTGGGTCAAGCCGGACGTCGGGTCCCGGCGGTACCATCCCCTTCCTCGGAGGCCTCCAACACCCACGTTATGATGGGGTGAGGAGTGGATGAGAGGCATTCTTTGGATGCCACCCCTCGAAGCACCTCCAAGGCTGCTTTGTTTCGCCATTTGTTTTATAAGAGGAAGAGTAAGCGCTTGAAAATTTGTGGGAACATGTAAAGAAATGGGGTGGAGAGGTAGTGATAGCAGAGACACTCCAATATGTGGCGAGGGTACACTAGAGACTCTCTGACAAGGTGAAACGCGAATAACCCCTGCTATCCTAATGATGAGTCAAAATCCATCCTTACCTGAAGCCTTAATAGAACAAGTGGAGTCCTCATTCCCACTTTCAATAAAGACATATGCAGAAAAGTTGAAGTTATTCTTGAGACTTCCTCTATCTCCAGAATTTTCTGCCAAAAAATCCAAAAATATATGTACCAAAGAATTTACAAGATGGAAAATTTGCTCTTGTAAAAAAACCAACAATATGGCAGAAACAAATTAGAAGCAGTGTACCATGGTTCCTATCCAACAGTTAAGTTTTCAGGTAATAATGTGTACATAAAAGAGAATACTAAAATGCAAAGTGAAAAATATAATAAATATTAAACCATATTTTAGTTTAAATAATGAAGGTGTTGAACAATCTGAAAAATATAAGTGTGATAAATAAGTTGAAGGTGATATATATATATATATATATATATATATATATATATTATATATATATATATATATATATATATATATATATATATATATATATATATATATATATATATATATATATATATATAAAATTTATGCAAATTTAATATTTTGTTAAAACATATTTGTTTAGGGTATACCATTTTGTTGGAATAAGTTTCCCCTACTACTTTAAATTTCACTATTTCTTCTAATTTACTATACAAACAAATTCATGTCATAGGTTAGGTGTTAAAGTGTGAATCTCCAAGTGACCTGGGAAATACCCTCTCTTATTAATCACCATAATAGAATGAAAGAGTAACGCCCTTCCTGCAATTATTTGTAAAATTAGTAGGAAAATTGAACTCAATAATATTCAGGAACGATAAATTGACTATATTTAGGAATGATATAATGTTTATTGCCGTATCAGTTCTGCCGATATATGTCCAGTAGCATGACTGTTAGATTTTCGAATTTCGTTGAATAATAAACACATGGAAAGCCGACTTGGCGCTAAACTTGTTGTATTATATATATATATATATATATATATATATATATATATATATATATATATATAAAGAAATATTTTATTTTTTCTTATGATTTTAAACATGATTTTATAAGAATTTTATCAGGAAAACTTATATCTCCAATTGTTACTTCACAAAACACTTCCCAATTTTATATTTTTTTATGCTTTTTAACGATATTTAAAATAGTTTACTTTCAAGAAAATTTTTCTTAACTATAACTATTATATATATATTGAAATAATATGAAGTATTTATTTCTATTCTTACACCTTTTACAATTTATTTAACTTTTACAAGATTTTAATATCAAATTTTCACAATTAATTTAAATAAACTAAATATTGTATTACATTTAACATTCGTATATTTAATATTTTTAGTTTTGCACATTTTTAACAATAGCTTGGAATTTGTCTATGAATAAATAATAATAATAAAAAAATTTGTCCCAACGGACTTAAATGTCTTAAAACCGTTGTAAATCAATGTATGGAGGTCTCAGCATGCCATTCAATATGTGAAAATCCAACCACACCTACTCAATGTATGAAAGTCACACCGCTGCCACGCAATGTATGATCGCGTATTCGTGTGTCTATTTACTGTTGGGACTTTCTTATTACATGAATCGGATTTACAAAAATAAAAATAACATGTTTGACAAATTCCAATATAATGTGACAAAACAAACTCAGTTTAACTTAATATATTTTATTTACATAAAATACAAAATCGTGCAGTTTGGTAACGTAGTTTATAGCATTAGCAATAACCTATCTAAGAGAACAAAATATGGTTCAAGTCCTTTTGAGGAAGCCATTTCTGAAAAAAAAATTGAAAATAATAAAAAAATATATAAATATATATATATATATTATATATATATATATATATATATATATATATATATATATATATATATATATATATATATATATATATATATATATATATATATATACTTTTTAATTTTATATTTAAGTAAACTCCAAGTAGCCTCTATATTTTGGGTGTAAGGTGCAATTTGAGGATCCACAAAATTTTTACTGGGGTTCAAAGTAAGATGTTTTAAAAAATGGTTTTTTACGAAAATTTTTGGGCTAAAAAACTTAAATTGGGTATTATACCCAGCATATGTCTACGGGGGGCTCTGCCACACGTACCCCCCGACCCGTGAGTGATGATGATATTGTCGACTACTTTTCCATTTCTACGATTTGGGATATTTTCCATTTTTTTTTCAGAAATGGCTTCCTCAAAAGGACTTGTGCCCAAAATATTATATAAGATACCGGTTACACTCACAATGTTGCGTTGGTTCGAGTGCCGATGGTTTTGGTTGAGTTGTGTCATCCACTTCTCCTTTTCGTAAGGACGACGATGAGTTAGGTTGATCCCGCTATCAAACTTTACGATCAAAAGTCCTCAGATGCGTTGTAAGGACAAAAGGATCACATAAAGGAGCAAATGACGACAAACAGTACAATAAGAATTTGTGTTTCTTGGATGGGAAAATGAAAACCGGAAGAAAATTTGAGGATATTTTTATTCATAAAATTTGACCATTGGTAGTGTTTAAAAAACAACAGGCCAGAACTGGGAACAGGAATGGGAACACAGGGCAAATTAGGGCTTTATTTTGGAACTGAAGGGAATACGTTGATTTCTTAAATAAATTCCCCTTATCAATTCATAAAGTTTAACTGAGGAAAAAGAACTTTCGGAGTAGGATGGAACTGAAGATGTTCAACGAAAAGCTGACGATGTAGTTCCCCAATTCGGGACTACAAAAAAAAAAGAATTTAAATTTTTAATTTGGCGTTAAATCATTTATTTTGTTATAATTGAAAAAACTCTAAATAGTTGAAAACAATAATAAGGAAACAAAAAATTTTAGAAGGACCTACGTGAGCTAACGAAGAGTAACGAAGAGTGGTATCCTTCAATTGTTGTCGTTCGTCGAATAACTCACTATTTTAAAGTCTTTTTTATTTCTTTTATAAATGTCTGAGTTTAAGTTATTTGAAATATTTATTTGAAATATTTATACTTAAATTTTTGTTAAATAATATATACCTACAGAGAAAAAATAAAAATTAGATACTACTATTCTAAGATATACAAAGGAGAGTAAAAAGAGCCTATCTGTGATAAATCCAGCGAAGAATACTTCATTCTTGCGAAGCCCCTATACTTCCCTCTTGGTCATCGTCTGAAGCGGACAACCTATCTGTGAATAATAACTATTAATAGAACTTGAGCACGTATGCTCACAATAGGTACGAGCGACTTCGGAAACATGAATTCTTTATATTTAGATGTATTTCAATTATATTTAAATGTTACATGAGATAATACAAACCATCATCTCAAAGCAGTCAAGGACTGTTATAAAAAAATATCTTAACCCTCAAAGGTTAGAATTAGAACCTGTAATCAGTTCTAATGGCTGAAGGAGTTAAAAACTCTCCTTCAGAAGGCTGAGGTATTTGTAATCGATAACTCCTTAGAAAATCTAGGTTGAGCTCCCTCTCAACAGGAGAAACTAGTGATCTCCCAAGACTTCATCCTTATACAAGCACACAAGCAATAGAGGGCTTTAGTGCTGAACTAAGTGGAATAAATTTTAATCAACTTTTCAATGATAACCACAACTATCATATCTTAGCATGTCTTGTCTTCTCAAATTCGTTGTCTGTCTTCATTAAGAATATTCTTCAAAAAGTCTTCTTTAGTTTCTTTTTCTGTATTTTCTTATATTTTACATGTACAGTCGTGAACAAAAGTTCGTTCCTATTAGGCTAGAAATAAATATTTATATAAAATGGAAATCATTTCATAAATGCTCTATTTTGAATAAAAAGACAATAAAAACATTGAGAGGGGCTTAATTGAACTGTTTTTGGCTGAACCTGAAATGATCCCCATTTTATATAAATATTTATTTCCAGCCTCATAGGAACGAACTTTTGTTCACGACTGTACATATGATTTACAATATAATAAAATATATTATAAAATATCTTCTTGATTTCAATTTACTGAGAATAATTAAATTAAAATATGTCATTTACTCTTTTAAATTAATTTAACAAAGTATAGGCCATTTACAAGCATCTTAAGGTATTATATAAGATTTCTTATATAATTTTACATTTTCATACAAAATATCAACACTTAAAACTATTTAATTAAATAATTATTAGCTAAACAATGAATTTAAATAATCTGTAGAGTGTTCTCTATAGAGGGGTCAAGCAAGAATATTATTAACTACATATTAACTAATTTAACTAATTTCCTTCATTATAAAAATATAAACTATGAAATACTATTATAATAAACATCATTTTAATGTCATGTCATACTTAAATAACTATTAATTAACTAAATAAGAACATAACGGTAAACAGTTTACCCTTTTATAAGACCTTAAAGATAATAATAATAATAATAATAATAATAATAATAATAATAATAATAATAATAATCAATATGGAAGGTTTCCAAAAGTCGTCTGAACTTAAATATATACAAAAGTAAATAGTTTAACTGTTTAAAGACTTAATAAATAATAAATAACTAAATAAATAAATATAATAACAATAATATAATAATAAAATAATAAAACCAATGAAAAGCTTCTAAAATTATAAATATTTTAATTAATAAACAAATTTGTGAACGAATGAATGAGACATTTTTAAACAAAGTGAACGCAACTTTTGAACTATTTTATGGTAGCTATTATAGAACATATTAAATATAAAAATAATATAAATATATTATAACTTGTAATTCTAACAAATAATAAATCATTGTAATATAATATAAAAAGAAATATATATATATATATATATAGAATAAATAAATAAATTAAAATATGAAAATAAATATAAAATACTACAAATATTTTAACTCTTTTATAATATTATGGCTAACAATTATAAATTTCATTAACTATTCGAAGGTTATATTTCAAGAATATGTTGAATAAAAATAAACATAAAATATTAAATATTTTACATTACTCCGAGGCTAAAATTCGACATATTTTTTAAAAATAGCCTTCGAAGTAAAAAAAAAAAATATATATATATATATATATATATATATATATATATATATATATATATATATATATATATATATATATATATATATATATATATATATAGTGGTGGATCGGATGTCATATTTTCCAATTTGCGGATGCGGATGCGGATGTTGAATTTTCGAAAGTGCGGATGCGGATGCGGATTTTGAATTTTCGAAAAGTTCGGATGCAGATGCAGATGCAGATGTTAATTTTGATGAGGATGCGGATGCGGATGTTAATTTTGATGAGGATGCGGATGCGGATGGGGATGCGGATATATATATATATATATATATATATATATATATATATATATATATATATATATATATATATATATATATATATATATATATATATATATATATATATATATATATATATATATATATATATATATATATCACTATCACCTTTCCCACTTTCGTGAGGTGGTGCCCGCCACAATTCCCTTACAAACATAACTATTCTTACCTTTCAACGCTTTCACCACCTCCCTCCATCTCTGTTTCCACAAATCTTCTACCCTCGTCTAAACTCATTCCTTCCATCAAAATCACTCTCACTCCATCCATCCATCTCCACTTCGGCCTTCCTCCCCCTACCCTACCCCTATCTACATCAGATCTACGTACCTTGCCAACCATTCTGTTCTCTTTCATTCTTCACATATGTCCAAACCATTTTAGCACATCCTCCTCCTCTCTATCAATTACACCCTTCTTCCATTTACACATCTCCCTTATTCTTTCATTTCTAATCCTATCAATTCCTTCTCAATTTATATATCGCTCTCAAATCTTTCATCTCAAAGACATTGAAACTTTTTCTCGACCGAGCACTTATCGTCTATGTTTCACACACATACAATACAGAAGGTGAACACATACATTCAAACATTCTTATCTTTATTTCTTTCGAAATTTTTCCTTTCTTCCATACTTTTCTTAGGCCCCCAATACTTTCATTCCTTCTACCACTCTGTTCTTTATTCCTTTTTCCGTCCCACCCTTACCTTCCACCCAACATTACTAGATATTTGAATTCATTCACCTCCTCAAGTTTCCATTCTCACACTTCTACAAACCAATTCCTCCCTCCACATTTCCTCATCCCCACCTCCAATCCTCATAACTTTATTCTTCGCTGGATTGAATTTCTAATCTCGTGTTTGCACATTTCCCTTCAAACTCTCTCACAAGTATTCTCATCTTTTCTCCAGATTCTGCCACCAAAACATGCCGCATCATCTGCAAAAAGTAAAACATTCACTTCACATTCACTCTCCATATTTCTCAAAGTAATACTCTTCCCTTCTCTCTCCATTTTTCTAAGTAAACCATTCATCAATAGATTAAACAACATGGAGATATTACAAACCCCTGTCTCAATCCCACTCCTATGCTAAACCAATCCGATAGTTCTCTCTTCACCCTCACTCTTGATCTACAATTCGCATATATATATATATATATATATATATATATATATATATATATATATATATATATATATATATATATATATATATATATATATATATATATATATATATATATATATATATATATATATATATATATATATATATATATATATATATATATATATATATATATATATATATATATATATATATATATATATATATATGTATGGATCGGATGTCATATTTTCTAATTTGCGGATGCGGATGTCGAATTTTGGAGAAGTGCGGATGCGGATACGGATGCGGATGTTGAATTTTTGAAAGTGCGGATGCGGATGCGGATGCGGATGTTTCGAAAATTCGAAGATGCGGATGCGGGTGCGGATGCGGATGCAATCACTAATATATATATATATATACGGGGGGTGGGAAGTAGGGCTCCCGAGGCGATGAAGTTACCCTCAATTGGGTATATGGGGCATTAAGGATACTTCCCATCTTACTTCAGTGTCCAATGGTACGCAACATTTCACGCTCATCTCCACATTCTTCTACACGGAGTAGGCTCTCCTTCAGGTACAATAAACACAAACGTAGTTTTCTAAAAAATAATAATTAAGGCGGCAACAACAGAAGCCTCGGAGATGCGCCGAGAGGTGTATTCCAAAAGTAGCAAAACATCTACCCCTTACCCCATCACCACTTGGTAGTTGTTGATCTCCGGTGATGAGGTTGGAGCCACCAGAATCCTGCAGCCAGCTTGTCCTGATGTGCAATCTATTTTTTTTCCATTAATTTCTGCAACATTTGCGGTCTTCAGTCCAATTTTCATTTTGTTGAACATCACATCTCTTGTTCTAGACCATCTTATGTCCTTAACCGAAACTCAGATGCTTGAGCGTTCTGACACCAAACCCTACTCTGCTTACTTATCTCCTAATTCTACTGGCTATCCTATCCTTCGACTATTTAAATTCCAAAACAGAACACATTCTCTCTTCTTCTCCTTTCTCTGAAATCATCATACTAGGTGATTTCAATATCCACCACCGCCAACGGTTCTTCCAGCTCTCATGCTACAGCCGATAAACGTACCTTTCATTCCGCCACCCAAAACGACATTGAGCAGTTGGTGCAGCTCCCTACTCGTATCCCTAATAGTCTTGGAGATGAACTCAACATTCGAGACCTTTTTCTAATTTCCAATCCTTCTCCTTACATGTCAAACTCTATCTTCCTCTGAGATCCTCCGATCACCTATTTATCTCTTTATCCTATTCTACTTTTTTCAAGTCTTCCGCAAGAAAGACCACCTCCTAGTGCGAAGAAACGCTTGTGGCATTTCAGTGCCGTAAGGTGGTCGTACTTGCGGTGGTACTTTATTTCCCACTGAATGATTATTGCTTCTGTGGGATGGGTCCCTCAAAATATGCCAAGCGCATTGCCGAGGTGATTCTTTCTGGCATGGACGCGTACATTCCATATTATTTCCCTTCTATGAAGCCGACCAAACCTTGGTTTAACTCTGCTGGATCCTAGTGCTATTTGCAGTTGAGATTCTACTTTCAGGAATTACTGTCGTCTTCAAACTCAAGAAACTCACGCAACATATAATTCATTCCGGAGTCGTGCAAAATCTATACTCTGCAACACCAAAACCTGTTTTCTTCGTAGAAAATGGAATAATTTTTCTGGTTTCTCTTCTTCACGCCCCTTTTTGCCATTTTAGAAAAAATGTCAACTCTAACTGCTTCTTCCTCTTTCCCTCCTTTAGTATCTTCCAACAGCACAACTGCCGTTTTGCTTTCTTCTAAAGATGAACAATTCGCAAAAACTTTTGCCTCTAATTCAACCTTAGACGATTTCGGAGCTATTACTGCTCCTTCAACCTTCTCCAACTCATTTAGACCTAAATTGTAATTTCTTCTAAAGATGTCATTTCTGATATCTGAGCTCAAACACTAAGAAGGCTTACAGTTCTGAAGGCATCCCTTCTGTGATTCTCAAAACTTGTGCTCCTGAGACTGCACCCTGCCTTGGTAAACTATTTCGTCTGTCTTTCGACTTCAACCTTCCCTTCTTGCAGGAAACGTGCGTTCATTCAACCTGTGCCGAAGAAAGGGAACCCCTCTCAACTCTCCAACTATCGTCCCATTTATTTAACCTCCTTTCTTTCTAAAGTTTTCGAATCTATCCTTAACAGGAAGATTTGGAAACATCTCAATTCTTCTAATCTTATCTCTGATCGCTAGTATGGCTTTCGTAAGAAACGCTCTACTGATGATCTTCTTTCCCTTCTCTATGGCTTTTGGTCTTCCGCTCTTCGGCGATTCTTTTGCTGTCGCACTGACCATATCGAAAGCCTTCGGTAGACTCTGGCACAGAGCTTTGATTTCTAAACTTCCCTCTTTAGGAATCTATCCTTCTCTCTGAAGTCCTTCCAAATTTGTTTCCTGTTGTTTTATAGCAGCTGTTTTAGACGGCATCCGTTCATCCTTTAAGTCTATTAATAGTGGTGTTCCTCAGGGTTGTGTCCTATTTCCAACACTTTTTCTACTTTTCATTTAAGATTTTTCTCTATTACTTCATTACCTAAGCTGATGGCTCCACCCTTCATTACTCTTTTTAATTTGAAAGACACCCGTCCCAACAGCAGTTAATAGACTCAAGTAGGGTAGCTCTGAGTCAACTGACCTCTGATCTTTCTATTATTTCAAATTGGGGAAGAGAAAACATGGTAGTTTATAATGTCTCAAAAACTTAGCTCTTCCATCTCTCTGTTCAACACAACCTTCCACACAATTATAATATCTTAGAAAACACACAACTCAATCCTTCATCTGTCCTTAATATTCTCAGTGTTTCTTTCTCTGGTGATCTTTCTTGGAAGGATCACATTACTTCTTTTTCTAAACAAGCTTCTAAGAGGTTGGGTGTTTTGAGGCGCCTTTAGAATTTCTTCACGCGACTCCAATTGCTTTCTCTTTATAGAGGTGTTTTTCACCCACGTATGGAATACGCCTCACATAAGGGGTGGTTAAACTCATACAGCTCTCCTCGAGAAGGTGGAGTCTAGGGCTTTTCATCTTATCAACAATCTCGCTCTTACTAATTTTCTCCAATCTTTTTCTGCCCATCGAATTGTTGCGTCACACTCTCTAGACTATTGCTATTACAATGGACACTGCTCTTCTGAATTCTCTCATCGCATAACTCCTCCATTGAGATGGGCTCGTGCGACAAGAATTTCTACACAGTCTCATCCATTTTTTGACCAACACTCTGACCCAAGATTTAACCGCTATGCTCAATCTCACATGTACTCTACTGGTATAGTCTGGAACACACTACTTTTATCTGTTTTCATAACTTCCTTTGACTTGCATACTTTCAAGTTCTGTGTATCAGGGTATGTCGCAGTTTAACAACAGCGTTTCAGTATTGCCCCAACACTGGTATAGGTTGGTAGGCCTCTGATCTTTGGCCACCAGAAGAGACACAATATATATATATATATATATATATATATATATATATATATATATATATATATATATATATATATATATATATATATATATATATATATATATATATATATATATATATATATATATATATATATATATATATATATATATATATATATATATATATATATATATATATATATATATATATATATATATATATATATATATATATATATATATATATATATATATATATATATATATATATATATATATATACACAGATAGGCAGTATCTAGATACATGTATCGGTGATACGTATCGATCGATACATTTGTATCGATTAAACTATTCCAAAATATATCGGGTATCTTTATTACTTTATGCATATTTCCATAGATGTATCAAAAGAATCGAAAATCGATACTCGATACATTTCCCAAAAACATATAAAATCCTGTATATATACTCGTATATATTTTTTTTTTTTTTTTTTTAACGAAAAATTCACATCTCACGGGCATTGCCCTATTCGAGGAGAGGAACTTTTCTAGGTAGTATATACCTAGGATCCCGAAGTGGGATCGAACCGGCGCCCTCAAGCACGTGAGTCAATATATATATATATATATATATATATATATATATATATATATATATATATATATATATATATATATATATATATATATATATATATATATATATATATATATATGGACCGACCGGGGCCCCCGACCCTGGCAAACCCCGGCTCCGGTTAAAAATCAGGGAAAACCGGGATTTGCCTGCAGGGGTTAAAATGGTAAGTTATACTTATTAAGGGGACAGCAATTTCAAAAAAAATTTAAATTTAACTTTTAGGAGAAGGAGAGTTTTTCCACTCACGATAAGCATTGTCTCTCACCCGAAGGAGAAGAGAACAGTTGCCAACGAACCATGGATTTTGAGGAGAAAAAGATTTCGTTGAAGATGGAATGAATGAATGATGGAATTGCAGGGCTAGGGAGATGATGATATTTGTTTTCAGCTCCAACACCTGCTCCAGTTCCAGAGCCATTGTCAGATGTGGCTCTGACTCCAGCTCCAGCTCTAGAGCCATTGATTTGAGTGGCTCCGGCTCCGACTTGGGTTTAAAGATTTTCCTAATTCTTATTCAATTGTGTTTAGGTATTACCACCACTCAGAAACATCAGCCCAAATGTAGTTTCACGGTAATGGGACTCAAAGCCGCATTCTTTTATAATGGTTTTGAGATGGGCACAACTTCGCTCGCACAATGCAAAGATCCTTTTTTTTAATCAAAAAATTAAATTTATAAAACAAAATGTACTCTTCATCAAAAGAAATAAACATTAATTTCAAAATTTTATTCAAAATAAATTTGTTTAATTAATTAAAGAAACCGTTTGGCTTCAATTAGATCCTATTTCATTGAGGTTCGTAAGTCTGACCGAATTATTCGAAGGGCCGAAAATAGACATTCCACGCTAACTTGTGTTGTTGGCATTGAAGTTACTGTATAAGCAACATTCTGAATTACTGTGTAAAAAAAAAAAAAACTTTGATGATCTATCTATTTTCTCCGTAACTGATAAAGCATGAGATATATCAAGCTTAAATAAGAGACCTTCGTTTACTATCTATTTTTCCATCTGTCCGACAGAGTATGGCCTTCAGATCAAAGAACTCTTTATAAGTTTCATCCTCAAAATTTAAAGAGGACGATGAAGTTGAAGATTGGTTTACATTAAGTTCATTAATTACATTCAGTGCTTGGCATTTTTCACTTCCTTCTTTTGAGTTGCTGATTGTTCGAATTGTTATATAAATCAATGATATCTTTCCCCTACTGAGCTGTACATCATTCAGTGTAATCCGGTACATAGGATCAATATAGATTGCAGCAAGTAATACTTCATTATGAAGGAGAACTTTTTTTTTCTCTTTTTCCATTGACTCTTTAATTGCATCTGCAATTGTTCTATATGAGAAAATGTCAGCATAAGTTTTTGCCACTCTTTATAAAAGAAGTCAAGGGTTAACACTGCTGAATGCAATCTTTTAGTCACTAAGATGGATGACGAAGAATTGCTTCAAGCCTTTATGAAAGTCAGTCATTTTTATGTCTGGAAGAGTCATGTTAATTAATGTATTCTTTAGTTCTAAAAGGCGCTTAATCATTAGGTAAGTGCTGCCCCATCTAGTTCCTTGGTCTAAGAGAGCTACTTTTTCTCCTTTAAGTTTTAATATAGCTTCAACCTCTGGTGTCGTGCAGTCGCAACATTCTAGTTATATATATATATATATATATATATATATATATATATATATATATATATATATATATATATATATATATATATATATATATATATATATATATATATATAATATATATATATATATATTATATATATATATATATATATATATATATAATATATATATATATATATATATATATATATATATATATATATATATTATATATATATATATATATATATATATATATATATATATATAGCTTCATTAGCGAAGTGTGGCCGCCTCAACATGGGGTGGTCAGGGGGTGAGAAGGTAAAAAAAAAAAAAAAGGTATATATATATATATATATATATATATATATATATATATATATATATATATATATATATATTATATATATATATATATATATATATATATATATATATATATATCAGACGTTACAAATGGTAATACCTGCGTCAGTATTTGATGATGTAAAAGATTAGAGATTTGCATTCCCATCGGCAAATGCAAAAATTTTGATATTAGATATCTATCTCTATTACTTGATCTTAAAAATATCTTAACATTGTTATTTTTAAAGAAAATATTTGTATTCGTGCAATTTTTTTTTAACTCCATTCATATAATAATATTTAAAAAGAAAAAAAAACATCTCTCATTACCTGCTGTGATGTGCAAATTTCCAGCAACTTTATTTAGTGTTACTGTTCCCTTAATCTTGCATGCATCTTTTCTCTTTTTAGGAAATATTCTCCTAAAATTAATATATATATATATATATATATATATATATATATATATATATATATATATATATATATATATATATATATATATATATATATATATATATATATATATATATATATATCCTTTTTACTTCGGATATTAAAAATAAAAAAGATTACAAACAATACCAAGTTGATAATACTGGTATTCGAAGCCCAATATTTTCCAATGTTGTTGTTGTAAATGTTGCTAAGGGAAAACAAAATGTAAAAGATAGATTAACATTTAACAAAAGGAAAATAAAACCTTGTAGCTTTAATTCATTTTATCACCTATGAATATATCATCCACAATCATGAAATATTTGGTACATTTTCATTTTTTTTATATATTTATATTTTATTACAGTATTCCTTTTGATTTAGGAATTTACTTTGATAAGTAAGTTTTCTAACAATCAATATTAACCATCTCATATACATCTACTTTACAACCTAGTTCAATGGATATTGTACTCGGTGATGATGAGTTGGTATATATATATATATATATATATATATATATATATATATATATATATATATATATATATATATATATATATATATATATATATAATCAAAATTTTAGAAACATGAAAATTAATGTATTTTGAAGAAAAAAAATAAAAATTTTCAGTTGATATTTCTATTTCAATGTAAATTAAATTTAGAAAATTAGATTCCAACCTTTTTGTTTAATTATTAAGTTAGTGACTTAAAAAGAGAAGTAGGCTTATATGCAGAATTTATTAATAACGGTATCAGAATAATAATAACAGTATCATATCTGTATTGTAAAGTTTGGTATTTTAACAGCCCTACTGGATATATACCAAAATTTTCCCTACGATGACACCATACTTTTCCGAAACCAATAACAAATCTCGAAACTTAAAAACGCTGACGCCGAATCCCAAAAACTTACCAACGCCAATATTATTATTTTTAAATTTTTTTCTATATCTTCTCCAGTGGACAACGGCCGGAAGCCTCGCAATTTCCACCGGAGTTGGAAAATTCCTATCCAGATCATTAGAGGCCGACATGTTCAGACGCACGGCGCTTGAAAATATGCAAGTCGAAGGAAGTTGGAAAAAAAAATATAAAGGGAATGTGTTCCAGACTTTAGTCGTAAAATATATGTAAGATTGAGCATAGCGGTTATGTCTGGGGTTTTAGAGTTGGAGAGAGAAAGGATGAGAGTGTAGAAAGGCGTGTCGCTCGAGCTCTTCTTAATGGAGGAGATATGCGACGATAGAGTTTGGAAGAGAAATGCCCGTTGAAATAGCGATAGTATTCAGAGAGTGACGCAATAATTCGAAGGGAAGAAAGATTGGAGAGAGTTATTAAGAGAGGGAGAGATGATGCGACGAAAAGTCGTAAACTCCACCCTCTCCAGGAGAGATGTATTTGTGGAACCATCCCAGATGTGTGAAACATACTCCATACAGGCAGGGGTGAACAACACCCCTATAAAGAAAAAACAGCTAGGGTGGCGTGAAGAAATTACGAAGGAGCATCGGAACACCCAACCTCTTAGAAGCTTGTTTAGAAAGAGAAATAATGTGATCTTTCCAAAAAAAGATCACGAGAAAAAGATACATCAAGAATATTAAGAACAGATGAAGGTTTAAGTTGTGTGTTTTGAAGAAGATATTATAGTTACGAAAAATTACATAAAAATATTGTGGTATGAATATTTTTATTACCTCAGTCAACCCAACTCTGGCAGATGCCTAAGTTAAGTAAATATGATCTTTGATTAAGATTACTTATAGAGGAAATAGTCCCCTATATCAAAAATAAAGTTAATCAAGAAAACCGGGGTATCGTATAAAAAAAATATAAATAATGATAATTATTAATTTAAACCCAAATAGTCAAGAGTTAAGTTGGGACCTAAAGTTAATTAATGAATAAATTTTCTCACCTTTTGATGGTAATACTTCCCTGAAGTTATTTGAAGACTCAGGGACCAGTCCCCTATACTCCCAAGAAGACTACTGGTTTCAGATTTCTTTTAATAATTTAATAGAGATAAATAATGGAAAAGTAAGTTTTCAATTTTTAACTTAACTCTCCATAGCCGTGATCTAATTCTCTCTGCTCGAAGTAGTTTGAATGATTGTTTATTATTTTGTTCTTTTCTCCATTTATAACCATTTGGTAATAAATCAGCCTAACATATCTCACTGTGATTAATTTATATTAATTATATATAATTATATATATATATATATATATATATATAATATATATATATATATATATATATATATATATATATATATATATATATATATATATATATATATATATAACAAAATTGTGTGGACGATTATGTCGAGAAGAGAAATGGAGGAACTGAGTTTTGGTTGCATTGAAAACGACCATGTTTTCTCTGTCCCAATTTGAAATACGAGAAAGATCAGAGGTTAGTTGCTCCCAGGCTACCCTGTTGGGAGGGACGTCTTTCAAACTGAAAGGAATAATAAAGGGTGGAGTCATCAGCATAGGAGTGGGTAGGAGATGAAGTAATAAAGAGAAGGTCATTAATGAACAGCAGAAAGTGTTGGGGATAGTACAAAACCCTTGGGAACACCACTATTAGTAGATTTAAAGGAAGAACGGTGGCAGTCTACAGCAGATGCTACAGAACGACCAGAAAGGAAATTAGAGAGATTACAGAAATAAAGATAGATACCGAAAGAGGAAAGTTTAGAAATCAAAGCTTTGTGCCAGATTCTGTCGAAGGCTTTCGATATGTCTAGCGCCACAGCAAAAGATTCACCGAAATGACGAAGAGCGGAGGACAAAGAGTCAGACAGAAAGAAAAGAAGATAACCAGTAGAACGTTTCTTAGAAAAGCTGGACTGTCGATCAGAGATAAGATTTGAAGAATTAAGATTTTTCCAAATCTTCCTGTTAAGGAAAACTTCGAAAACTTTAGAAGGAACAGAGGTCAAAGAAATGGGACAATAGTTGGAGGGTTGAGAAGGATCCCTCTTCTTCGGCACAGGCTGAATAAGCGCACGTGTCCAGCAAGAAGGGAAGGTTAAAGTAGGAAGACAAAGACGAAATAGTTTATATTGTCAGGGTGTAAGCTCGGAAGCACAAGTTTTGAGAACCACAGTATTTAGTATTAAGCTCAGAAAGAGCAAAAATGACGTCTTTAGAAGAAATTATAATTTTAGGCATGAATGAGTTGGAGGGGTTGAAGGACGAGGAATAGCTCCGGAATCGTCTAAGGCTGAATGAGAGGCAAAAGCCTGAGCAAAGAGTTCAGCAGTTGTGCCGTCTGAGGATACTAGAGGAGGGAAGAGGAAGAAGCAAAGTTAGAGCTGACATTTTTTTGCAAAATGCCAGATAGAACGTGAAGAAGAGGAACCAGAAAGATTATTGCATTTTCTACGGAGAAAAGAGTTTTTGGTGTTACGAAATATATATTTTGCCGGATTCCGGAATGAAATATAAGTTGCGTGAGTTTCTGGAGTTTGAAAACGACGGTAGTCCTGAAGGTAGCATCCCTGTATTGAATAGTACGAGAACAAGTAGAGTTAAACCAATGTTTGCTAGGTTTAGTAGAAAGGAAAGAATATGTGATCTACGCCTCCATGCTAGAGCAAATCACCTCGGTAATGCGTTCTGCACACTCCGAGAGACCCCTCCCACGGAAGCAATAATCATTCCACGAGAAATAAAAGCACCAAAGTGCCACAAACGTTTCCTTTCAATAGAAGGAGGTCTTTCCTGCGGAAGACTTGAAGAGATAGAAGAGGATATAGAGATAAGAAGGTTTTCGGAGGAACCCAGAGGAGGAAAGAGTTTAACAGTATGAAGAGAAGGTTTAGAAGTTAGAAAAAGGTCTAGAATGTTGGGTTTATCTCCAAGAAGATTAGGGATATGAGTAGGGAGATGCACCAACTGCTCAAGATCTTTTTTGATAGAAAATTCTAAGGCATGTTCACTAGCGGTATCATGAGAACTAGAAGAAAGCCATTGGCTGTGGTGAACATTGAAATCACCTAACATGATGATTTCAGAGAAAGGAGAAGAAGAGAGAATGTGTTCTATTTTGGAGTTTCAATACTCGAAGAGGATAGTCTGTAGAATTAGGAGATAAATAAACAGAACAAATGAATTTAGCCGTTGAATGGTAAGAGCCTAAGCAATAAATTATAAACACGGAAGCAAACAACATCGTTGCGCAGGCATGCGCAACAACCTCCTTTGGCTGAAAATTGAAGATAGAGACAGTAGAAGGAAACAGAAAAGGAGTCTGCTATCAGAACGCTCAAACATCTGAGTTTCGGTCAAGAATAAAAAGTGAGGTCTAGAAGGAGAGAGAGGATGCTCAACAAGTGGAAATTGAATTGAAGGCCGTGAATGTTGCAGAAATTAATGAAAAAGAGCCGAAGAAGAGCCAGCTGCGAATTTTCGGTGGCACCAACCCCATCACCGGAAGCCACCAACTCCCAAGTGGTGATGGGGATAGGGGTGAATGAGGGGCTATGTTAGGAATCAGCCCCTCTTGGATTTTGCGAGGCTGATGAAGATGTCGCCATTATTATTATTATTATTATTATTATTATTATATATTATATATATATATATATATATATATATATATATATATATATATATATATATATATATATATATATATATATATATATATATATATATTAATAGGATGGAGTGTGTCTGAAATAGTATTTTTGTGTGAGATGAGAGCCTACTCCATTTAAAAGAATGTGGAGATGAGCGTATCATTGGGCACCAGGATGAGCTGGGAAGTACCCTTAACATCATATATATCCAATGAGGGGTTATTTCATCGCCTCGAGAGCGCTACTTTCCTCTCCCGTATATATATATGCTTAGCAATCACAACTTCCAGAAAAGCTAAGCAATGAATAATAATCAGGTTAAATGTTAGTAGAAGAGTCTAGTTGTGCTGAGGGTGAAAGAGATAAAGTGAACTATGGCTATTGATGAAAAGTAGAAAAAATATGGAGTAGAGGAAAGTCTTGAGGATCATCATTACCGATAGCATTAAACAATCAACAAAAGCTACTTACATCAGCTGCCATGGAATGATTGGAAAGGATATCAAAGAAAAGTGTAATAAACAAAAGTATGAAAAAAACAAAGACAAATGCATTGTGACACAATCAATCAAGATCTTCTAATATTTCCAAAGCAGCATTAAAAATATATTCTTTACATTCCAAATAGCACAGGACAAGCAGTCAGACAAAGGAAAGATTCCTAGTAAACAATGAAAGAAATACTGGTGATCTGATATAGAATAAGAATATTTTAGATATTTCCAAATCTTCCACGTTAAGAAGATTCAAAATCTTCGGGAAGAATAAAGCTTAATCAACAGGATAAGGGTAAAAGGGTTACCACTTTTTCGGCAGAAAGGAAAAGTTGAATTTGATGGGCAATGAAGAATATTTCACCTAGGCAGTGTGAAAAATATGAATTATATATATATATATATGAGAATCATAAAAGTGATAACATCAGACCGTTTGGTCTTAGTTTTAATTTCGGAGAGAGCAAAAAATCATATTCTTGGACATAAATTAAAAGAGAATGATAGAAGAAAAAGAAAGGCACCAGAACAGACTAATTACCTAAAAGCTTGAGCAGAGAGTTTATCTTTAGCAGAATGTAAGATAGAAGTGATGTCATTTAAAGAAATAGAAAGAGGGAAAGAGGTAGAAACATATAAAGTTAATATTTTAGCAAATTGTCACACAGAGAATGAATGAATAAGAGTCAGAATGACGCCCAGACTCACTGTAGAATAGTAGTTATAAACACAAAGAATTGATTTTACAAGATTCCGGGGACAAAATTTTTGATGAAGTGAAGGATTATACTCTAAATGTACAACTACATGACAAAGAGTATAACGCTCGTTAGTATTGCATACTGCAAAACAAACTCTGAGGGGTACATTATGCAGAGTCAGTGCAGGGAAATAAACAATAATGTCGAGTACGACCATTTAAAACGACCAAATGGACAAAAGCATTTCCTTTTTAAAGGTTGGAGCCATTCCTGTTGAAGACCTGAATATATGGAAAATGATGTAGAGAAGAAATTGTGATCGGTGTGGAAAAGGCAATAGCATAAGGAGAGGAATGGAAGTTAAAGAAAGACAAACTGACAGATACCTGCACTGCTTGCCTAAAGCTTATAAAAAAGAAAAGAAAAGAAAAAGGTATTCACCAACTGTATCTTGGGAACTAGGAAAGCTAATAGCGTTAGTGGGCACTGAAATCACCAAGATTATTTCAGAAAGAGTAGAAGACAAGACAATGTTCTTTATTTTGGAAATTAGGTACTCAAAAATTTAAGATAAACAATGGACTTTGGAGAAAAATAAACAAAACAGAACTTAAGATGTTGATTTGTAAGAGAAAGACCCCAAATATTACCAAAATGAGAACAGAGAACGTAAGTGTGTGTGTAAAAGCACATCTGCCTTTGACTGAAAAATAAGGGAACAGTAAAAAGATTCGACGCAGGTTTCCTGTAGAAACGCTCAAACATCATAATTTGATAAGAAGAGATGAGGTTTCAGGGAAAAATGAAACTCAATATAAAGTGAAATTTTATTTAGAAAAAGTGTATGTTGCAGAAGATAATCAAAAAACGTTTCAGCAGTTCTATGGCAGCAAAAAAATTCATGACCAAAAACAGCCAGGGGTGGGGGTTATATATATATATATATATATATATATATATATATATATATATATTATATATATATATATATATATATATATATATATATATATATATATATATATATATATATATATATATATATATATATATATATATATATATATATATATATATATATATATATATATTATATATATATATATATGTAGCCAAGTTTGATTATTATTTTTTATTTATTTTAGTTTTAATTACACAGGAAAAAATTTGTGATTTGCAGCTATAAAAATTTAACAGTTGTACTATTAAATTAAAATTATATAAGTTCATTTTAAATTACTCTACATGCTTTAGCAACTAACAACTAGATCAGGAAGAAAGTCAGATTATGTGTGGAATGAAGTTCCTAAAAATTGGAGTAATTAGTAAAGTTTGGGAAGCAGACAAAGAGGAATTCAAGAAGACTTACCAGAAAGAGTGGATTTCTAAGTTACATTCTAATTTTAAAAACTAATTTTTTTTTTTATTAAATAAAAAGTTGGCATTCCACAGGCATCACCCAATTTGAGGAGGAGCTTTCTAGCTGGTTTCTGCCAAGGAACAGTACAAGGAATTGAACAAGCGCCTTCAATTTCTAAACAAGGATCAGCATGAGGAATTGAATGAGTGCCTTCAATTTCAAACAAGGATTAGCATGAGGACATGAATGAATGCCTTCATTTTCAAACAAGGATCAATATGAAGAATTAAACAAGTGCCTTCAATTTCAAACAAGGATCAGCAAGAGGAATCGCCTTCAATTTCTATCAAGGATCAGCATGAGGAAATGAACGAGCGCCTTGAGTTTCCACCAAGGATCAGCATGAGGAATTGAATGAAGTGCCTTCAATTTCAAACAAGGATCAGCATGAGGAATTGAATGAGCGCCTTCAATTTCAAACAAGGATCAGCATGAGGAATTGAATGAGTGCCTTCAATTTCAAACAAGGATTAGCATGAGGACATGAATGAATGCCTTCAATTTCAAACAAGGATCAGCATGAGGAACTGAATGAGTGCCTTCAATTTCTACAAAGGATCAGAATGAGGAACTGAATGAGAGCCTTTAAGTATGTGAGTCAACCACACTACCGTTATGCCAAGTTTGAAAGCAAATGCATGAAATATGCATATTTTGAGAAAATTTTCACTCTGTTAGAGTATTAGCAATTTTGTAGATTCAATATTGATCTGCGAGTGATACGAAGAGAAGAATGACCTGTTGCCCTGTGTTAGAGTGAAGTCTGGGAGGTTTGTGGAGTTAGTCTGCATGGCAGTTGCCTAGGAGCTTTCTCCTTGTGATTTCCATTTGCACCTACTTGCAACAAAGGTAATGTCTTACCATCCAAGTGGTCAGGGTTTGAATCCCTGTATAGCAAACCTTAAATATAATAAAAATAAATATTATAATAATAATAATAAACCTTATATATATATATATATATATATATATATATATATATATATATATATATATATATATATATATATATATATATATATATATATATATATATATATATATATATATATATATATTATAGTGATATCTCAGATGTCAAATATTTAATATGTGCAAATGAGGATTTGAATGCATATGTCTAGTTTTGTACATCCACAGATGCCAATGCGGATGTGGATTTTTAATGTTCCACATCCACGGATGAAAATGTGGATTTTTAATAATCCACATCCATGGATGCAGATATGGATGTGGATGTGGATGTGGATGTTTATGTATATATATATATATATATATATATATATATATATATATATATATATATATATATATATATATATATATATATATATATATATATATATATATATATGGGAAGGACGTAGCGCCTTTTAAAGCGATGAAGGTAACTTCCTTTGGGCTTAAACCGTGGGATGATAGGGTGGGATAGACAATTCTGTTTCACTCCGTTGCCCTTTCATTTGTTCCTTTATGTGTTTCACCTTCTTAGAGGGTCTCTAGTGTGCCCTTGTCTCACAGTGGAGTGTTTATGCTCCCACTTCTCCTTCCTGCGACTCCTTTCTCTCATTCCCACAAATTTACAAGAGCTTACTCGAACATTACTTTTAAAATACTTCAAAATGGCAAAACATAAAACTGATTTCGAGATGCTTCGAGGAGTGGCATCCAAAGAATGCCCCTCATCTACCCCTTCCCCCTTCACCACTTGGGAGTTGGTGACCTCTGGTGATGGGGTTGGTACCCCCAACACCACTAGGCCGACTTGCCCTGGTGCATGTTCTTCCTTTTTCATGAACTTCAGCAACATTCACAGTCTCTTTTCTAATTTTCACTTTGTCAAACACCACCTCTCTCCTTCTAGCCCCTTTCTCTTGTTCTTAACCGAAACTCAGGTGTATGAGTGCACTGACAGCAAACTTTACTCTGTTTCCTCCTACTGTCTATATCCTCAATTTTCAGCCAAAGGCGGATGTTGTACATATGAGCGCAATGATGTTGTCTATACTCGTGTCTATAATCTGCAGTCTTTTGAATTCTCTACTTTATGGTTTAAAATTTCATGCAACTCTACAACTAAATTCATCTGTTCTGTCTACTTATCTCCTAACTCTACAGACTATCCAAAATTCTTCAACTATCTTAACTCCAAAATAGAACACATTCTTTCTTCTTCTTTCTCCGAAATCACCATTTTAGGCGATTTCAATGTTCACCACCGTCAATGGCTTTCATCTAGTTCTCCTGATCCAGCTGGTGAACTCGAAATCTAATTTTCTATCCAGAACAACCTTGAGCAGTTGGTGCATCTCCCTACCCGTACCCCTGATCGCCTTGGTGATGAATCCAACATACATGATCTTTTCCTAACTTCTAATCATTTCCCTTATTCTGTTAAACTCTTTCTTCCTTTGGGTTCATTCGAGAACCTTCTTATCTCTGTATCTTGTCCTGTCTCTTCAAGTCTTTCGCAAGAACGGCCCCAGACTTCTGCGAGGAGACGTTTCTGTCATTACGGCGCCACTAACTGGTCTGACTTGTGGTTGTACTTCTCTGATTTTCCATGGAATGATAACTGTTTCCGTGGGAGGGTTCCCTCTGAGTGTGGAGAGCGCATAACTGAGGTGATTCTCTCTGGCATGGAGGCATACATTCCACCATCTTTCACTTCTACTAACCTAACAAACCTTGGTCTAACTCTGCTTGCTCTCCAGCTATCTGTCGCAGTGATGCTGTCTTCAGGGACTACCGCAGTCTTAAAACTCGAGAAGCTAATGCAACTTATATTTCATCATGGAATCATGCAAAATCTGTTCTCCGTAACACTAAAAACTCCTTTCTCTGTTTAAAATACAACAATCTTTTTGATTCTACTTCCACACGCTCTTTCTAGTATTTTGCAAAAAAATGTCAACTCTAACTTTGCTTCCTCTTAATATCTTCTGACGGTACAACTGATGTTTTGCTTCCTTTTAAACATAACTCTTCTCTCAAACTTTTGCCACTAATTCAACCTTAGACGACTTCGGAGCTATTCCTACTCCTTCAACCCCCTCTAACTCATTTATGCCAAAAAATTAGAATTTCTTCTAAAGACGTAATTTCTGCTCTCTCTGAGCTTAACACTAAGAATACATATGGTCCTAATCATATCCCTCCTGTGGCTCTCAAAACTTTAGCTTGCGAACTTGCACACTGCCTTGGTAAACTATTTTATCTATGTCTTTCTACTTCAACCTTCCCTTTTTGTTGGAAACGTGTGTTCATTCAGCCTGTGCCGAAGAAGGGGACCCCTCTCAACCTTCCAACTACCGTCCTATTTCTTTAACCTCTGTTCTTTCTAAAGTTTTCGAAACTATCCTTAACAGGAAGATTTGGAAATATCTCAATTATTCTAATCTTATCTCTAATCGCCAACATGGCTTTCGTAAGAAACGCTCTACTGGTGATTTCCTTTCCCTTCTCTCTGACTCTTGGTCTTCAGCTCTTCGGCATTTCGGTGAATCTTTTGTTGTTGCACTGAACATATCAAAAGCTTACGATAGAGTCTAGCACAAAGCTTTGATTTTCAAACTTCCCTCTTTCGGAATCTATCCTTCTCTCTGATTTAATTTCTGGTCGTTCTACAGCAGCTATTGTACACGGCCATCTTCTTCCTTTAAATCTACTAATAGTGTTATTCCTCAAGGATCTGTTCTATCCCCAACACTTTTCCTGCTTTTCATTAATGACCTTCTCTCTGTTCATTCACCTCCTACCCCCTCCTATGCTGATGACTCCATACTTCATTACTCTATTCAATTTGAAAGGCAACCCCCCCCCCCCAAAAGCAGTTAAAAGATGCAAGGAAAGTAGCCTTGGGGCAGCTGACCTCTGATCTATCTCGCATTTCAAATTAGGGCAGAGAAAACATGGTCGTTTCCAATGTAACCAAAATTCAATTCCTCCATCTCTTGATACAATCTTCCATACAACTATGATACCTTCTTCGAAAACATTCAACTCAAACCTACATCTCTTCTTAACATTCTTGGTGCTTATTTTTTTGTGATCATTCCTGGAAAGAACACATTACTTCTCTTTCTATACAAGCTTCTAAGAGGTTAGGTGTTCTGAGGCGCCTTCAATATTTCTTCACCTCATCCCAGTTGCTTGCTCTGTATAATGGTGTTGTTCGCCCCTGTTTGGAGTACGCCTTACACATCTGGAGTCTTCACACTCATACAACTCTCCTTGAAAAGGTGGAGTCTAGGGAATTTTGTTTTATCAACTCTCCTGCCCTCACTAATTATCTCCAGTAATTTTCTGCCCGTCTAAAGGTTTCCAAGATAATTTTTTGTTTATGTGAAAGCCAAGGATGTTTATACTGTCAACAGGAGAGATAAGAGAAAAATTGAAAGAAATAAAAAAGTTAGGTGTAGTCTTTGAGAGGGAGATTTCAAGAAGTCGAGTTTTCAAAGAGTGAATTTCACAAGGTTGAGACGACCCCACTGGAAATTCTATTCAGATCAGCAAGAAAGGAATCGGAAAGATGAAGATGAAAAGCAACTCTAGATGCAAAAAGGGGGGAGCAAATTTGAAATAAGTAAAAGAATGGAGGGTCGAGTCATCGGCATATGAATGAATAAGTTTAGATCAGCAGCTTAGAGAATCTTTAAAGAAAAGTAGGAATAGAGTAGGAGACAAAACAGAACCCTGAGGAACTCTACTTTTGACAGGAAATGAAGAAGTAGTCGCCCCATCAACAACAGTCAAACTGGAAAAATTAGAAAGAAAACTAAACATAAGCAAAGAGAAAGAGTAAATCCAAAGGAGGGGCGCTTGGAAAACAGTGACGCATGCCATACCCAGTCAAATGCTTTATATGTATCAAGCGATATCACAGAAGTCTCCCAATGGTCCCTATGGGCATAAGACCATAAATCTTTAAGATAGGAAAGTATATCACCAGTAGACCTTGAACGTCGAAACCATACTGATGGTCAAAATGAAGAGAATGGGATTCCAGATGATTCAAGAAATGAGAGTGGAGAAGGGTTTCAAAGATCTTAGACAGAATACAAGTGAGAGCGATAGGGCGATAGTTAGAAGGATCTGAGCAGCTGTTAAGTTTTATTGCTTGGTCCTATAAAAAATAATCTGTAATGTGGAAGAAGGATAGGGATTGTTCTACTTGTGTTGTAAGGTATGGCCAAATTCCTTTATTATATTATCAATGGTATACTTTCTTGGGTGAAAGGTGTATTAATTTTAATTTTTTGGATAGTTATTGTGTGATATATATATATATATATATATATATATATATATATATATATATATATATATATATATATATATATATATATATATATATATATATATATATATATATATATATATAGAACATAGGAGTATAATTAAATGAAGTTAAAGATAGATTACATAAGAGATGGTACTGGCTTAGATTGTGTTGGAGAGGTTGTCAAAAAGGTAGTTTTTGTTGTTTAAAATGCCAAGTGCATGTAGATTGTCATAATACTTACCCCTCAGTCAGTTTAGGACTGATATTGCATTATGGTGGAAATTAAAATTCTCCTCTAGTAACAGGTAAGAAATGTTGAGAAAGTGGTTAGAGGTTAGGATTGTAATTAGAGAAGGAGAGGTAATTTCATGGTGTGCGGGTGGTGAGGGGAAAAGATGTATTTGTTGATGACATTCAGAGTGAATTTTTTATTTAAGAAGTTTATTAGTTAGCAGATAAGAGTATGACCCTTCAAAAGTTTTTAATCTTCACTAGTGGGCTAAATCTGGAGGTATACCAATTTCCATCAAAGTTGGGGAACTATTTCAGAAGGGCAACTATACACCAACATGTCCCGATATGCGGCGTATGAAGGTGAGTAAGTCCAAAGGAGTCCAAATGAAAGGAGTAAAGAAGGGTGGAGTAATCGGAATTAGAATGGGCAGGTGATAACATAATAGGCAGATTATTAATGAAAAATAGAAAGGGTTGGGGATAGGAAAGATAATTGAGGAACACCTCAATTAGTTGATTTAAAGGATGGATGGTGGTTTTCTACAAGTTACTATAGAAGGAATAGAAAAGAAATCAAAATAAAAAGATACTGAAAGGGGAAAGTATAGAAATCAAACCTTTGTGCCAGATTCAATCGATTAAAGGCTTTCAAAAGAAAATACTTGTTCAATATATATATATATATATATATATATATATATATATATATATATATATATATATATATATATATATATATATATATATATATATATATATATATATATATATATATATATATATATATATTATATATATATATTATAGCAATTACATGTAATTAGAATTAGAATTAAAAATATAAATTATTAAACTTCCATTTAAAATATAAATTATTAAACTTCGTTCGCAACGCCGCCTGCAGGACGAACCAGAAGTTAGAAGTTGCCGAGGGTACTCTCGCCTTTTCTGTCTTTCTTCTGTGATTGACTATCGTTAAGATTTAATGTGCTACGATGTATTATCTCCTAAAAATTGTACTACAAATTCATCATTGTTTCACCTGCCTTTATATCAATAACTAATAACATAAGAATAATAAATAGGTGCCTCCAATAATAATAAAATTAATAAACTGTGTATTACATCATGTTCTCATTTAACCCCCACCAACCCTACATCGAGAGGCAATATATATATATATATATATATATATATATATATATATATATATATATATATATATATATATATATATATATATATATATATATATATATATATATATATATATATATATATATATATATATGCCTCTTGATGTAGGGTTGGTGATGGTTAAATGAGAACATGATGTAATACACAGTTTATTAATTTTATTATTATTGGAGGAACCTATTTATTATTCTTATGTTCTTAGTTATTGATATAAAGACAGGTGAAACAATGATGAATTTGTAGTGCAATTTTTAGGAGATAATACATCGTAGCAATATATATATATATATATATATATATATATATATTATATATATATATATATATATATATATATATATATATATATATATATATATATATATATATATATATACTATTGCCACCACCCACCAAAATCTCGATACCGCAACAACAATCACACAAAACTACTTTACACAAATCCAAACATGGCTGACAAAAAACCGGATGACGGCATCCCCAAACAAATCCTCCATAACCCTCATAACATCAGACAAACACCTATCCAACACCCACCCACAAGTTCTCCTAAACAACACTTCCCATACCCCTCAACAAAACTCCAAAGATTCTCGGCCTAACCTTTGACCCCCACCTCACTTTCACCAAACACATCCAAAATACCACCTCAGCCGCAAACAGAAAACTCAACATCCTCAAAACAATAGCCAACACAGACATAAACAATAACATACAAACCTCAATTGCCATCTACAAACAATTTATACGCCCCACCATCAACTATGCCTCCCCTGTCTGGCACCCAATGCTCTCCAATCAAAACTTAATGACACTCCAAATAACACAAAATAGAGCCCTCCGCACAATTACCGGCTGCACACCCACAACCCCTCAACAACACCTACATAATGAAACCAAAATACTACCTATAAAAAACCACCTCGAAATGATAGGCACTCAATTTTACGCAAAAACCCGCCTACCCACACACCCATGCCACAACACCCTTCTCCATCCTACCAATCACAGACTAAAACAACCTCCATCATCCACTGGTACCTTCTACAAACAAATCCTAAATCACATCCCCCCCACCCCACCCCAATACCACAATAACCAAACATATTCACACTCAACTAACGCATTCCTACTTGATAAACAGACCACTAAACAATATCCTTAACACCCCCACTCCCGAAATAAACCCCGACTTCAGCAACCTCCCAAGACACTCACAAATCTCATTAGCAAGATTGAGATGTGGGCACCTCCCTAACTTACAACAATACAAACACAAATACAATATAAATCAGACAACATTACCCACGTGTACCAGATGCGGAGAGGCCCGGAGACCGCGAAACACTTTCTATTACACTGTCCTTCCATTTCTCGACCCAGAATCTCCAGGGGCATCACTTCCTTGGAAGATCTCTGGACGAGGCCAACTGCGGCGAGCGGCTTCATTAGCGAAGTGTGGCCAACTCAGCGTGGGGTGGTCAGGGGGTGAGAAGGTAAAAATATATATATATATATATATATATATATATATATATATATATATATATATATATATATATATATATATATATATATATATATATATATATATATATATATATATATATAGCAGTAACATGTAATTAGAATTAGAATTAATTATTAAATTATTAAACTTCCACTTAAAATATAAATTATTAAACTTCGTAAATTATTAATTTTAAATATGTAAATTATTACCTTCTTCATACCACTTCCGCAGGTTCTTTGTGTGTGCATGGTTTAAAACTAAATTTTCTCTTCTTCCAGTTTGTGTAACGCTTCTGCATGCAGCTTGGTCTATGTCAACTGTGTTTCCTTAGCTGCATGTTCATGTGTCCTATCTTAACCTAAGTCTCTGAACATATGATCTTTGGTCATATGTTCTTATTCCTTTATTGTTTTTCCAAGTATTTAATTTTTCTTTGCAAATATTGTTGGAAGTATATGTGTGATAAATATATTAAAATAAATAATTGGTAACTGATAGAGATTTGTGGTAATTGATTTTAATATACAGTCAAACTTTGATATAGTTCTGTTAAACATCTAAAATCTAAACATAAAAAAATATCTATCACATGATTGTATCTCACAATACCATTGAATACACAGACGAGTCCTTACTTCTGAAAGAGTAATTGTTCAATTTAAATTTCATCATTTCAAAACATAAATAGTTCTTTTTATATATCATGTAAAAATAAAAAATGCACAATTCTCTTAAATATATTCATATTTATTAATGGTAATTACAGTTCCTATCTTGAAATTTATGTTCGTTTACTGGATTTCATATCTTGGATTTCTTATTAAGGACTTCTTATATTGGATCTTGTTGTCATAGCTGATGGTTGATATTACGACACAACGAAATAGATTGCATAGTGAAAATTTACATACTTCATAAACGGTTTGCGTTATGTTCGTTCGTATGCTAATGTTTTCAAATAAACCCAGATGTTATGTTTAATTCCAATATTTCTTATGCTCTTCTTTCAGATGTGTATATTTCTTTTATTCAATGTTTAATTCTAATGTATGCTTTTTTTATTCAATGTTTAATTCTAATCATTGTTTAATACTCCTCTAAGTTAATACCAGTTACTATATAAACAGCAAATTAACCACCGTTTTCTAAGTTGCAGTGTGATCAAGTATTTAAGAAGTCCAAGTTAATTTAAGTAAACTGGAAAATTCAATTAAATATTTCTAAATATTTTCAGTTTATTTTTCCATTTGAAAAATTACGAAACTTTTGTAGGTACTGTCTGTTTATATAAATACGACACTTGTTGAAAACTAATTTCAAATCGAAGTTTAAGTTTCTTGTATATTGTAATGATTATTTAATTTATTACCATCGGAAGTTAACTTTAAAGACCTTGTTTATATACAAATAACTAATGAACCAGATTATATTCTTAAATACATATATATTCAATTTACGCTTATAAAACCGTATGGTCTAAATGATATCCAGTCTTACCAAACAAATCATTAATTCATAATAAACTACAAGTTTTATTACGGCTTAATATAAACACCCAAAAACTTCAGTCTTATTAACATCAACAACTTGATTTAATTCAATCAAGATATTTCCTAAAATATTATCAATCATAAATATATATCGCTATAGAGATTAAGTTATCTTATTATTTCTTAAAACAGTATCAATCATAATATATATATATATATATATATATATATATATATATATATATATATATATATATATATATATATATATATATATATATATATATATATATATATATATATATATATAGTGTTTTAATTTGTGTTTTAACTTGTGTGTTTTTTAGTTTAGTTAATATTATTATTTAAAGTGTTAGTGATTTTTTTTCTGTTTGCGTTTTTAGTAATTTAAATTCAAGATTCGAACTTCAGACGTATGTAAAAAAAATTTTGTTTTCAGCAATCTTTTAGTACGAGGAAATTAAGCTAAGTTTCAACTACTTTTCTTTTAATATTACGTATCTATTCGCTAATTTATTTTTAAATTTTTTATTCTTATTTGTAATTGTTTAATGTAATTGATGTACATTCTTTTAATTCTGTTTTGGTTCCGTTTTACCTTGGTTAGTATTTTATGAGTATATGAATTTCGTGCGTTTGCGTGTGTGTGTGTGGTTGTATGTGTGTGTGGTGGGGGGGTTGAGTGTTGTGATCCTTTGAATGACAAGATCGAATGGACGTGTGGGTGAGTGCAGACGGGGCTATCTATTGACTTTGCCAACGTCCGTGGTCTCAGCTCTAATATCGAATCTGTTGAATATCACCTCTCTAACTCTCATCCTAACCTTTTGCTTCTGTATGAGACCCAGCTGGACAGGGATTCTTTCTCTAACAACCTCAATGTCTCTAACTACAACTTTTTTCACAATTTCCGACTAAATGGTGGAGTCTGTGCCTATATTAACATTAACACTCCTGTGACACGTCTCGTAAATCTAGAATCTCCTAATTTCGATGTTTTATGGCTTAAAATCTGTTTTCCTACTACTACAATTATCTTATGTTTCTGCTACTGTTCCCCTAATGGAACAGACTTTCCAGTTTTTTTTTTAAATATCTTACCACTACTCATGAGACTGTCACTTCTTCTCATCCAAATGCTGAGGTCCTCTATTTAGGGGATTTCAACGTACACCCCACTGAATGGTTGGGTTCCTCTCATACTGATACAGGTGGGAGGGAGGCCATATCATTCAGTATTCTTAACGATCTGGAGCAGTTGATTAAGGATCCCACACATTCCAGATCGTCCTAACCAATTCTTGAATACACTTGATTTATATATCACCACTACTCCTTCTAGATATAAATACACTATTTTCCCTCCTATTGGTAAGTCTGACCATAATCTTATAGCTCTTAGTTATAATGCTTTCTCTCAAACAGCTCCACCATGCCCTAAACGTACTTTCTGGCACTTTAATCGGGCTAATTGGGGGGCAATGCGCAGCTTCTTTGCTAACTATCATTGGAGTGAATCTTGCTTTGTCTCGGGGGACGCTTCTGTCTCTGCTGAAAAGGTAGGGGCCGTAATCCTTGACGGGATAGGCAGATTCATTCCATCTTCAACTAAATCTTTTTCTCCTCAAAATCCTTGGTTCGATGGCAACTGTTCTCTTGTCCTTCCGGGAGAGAGACAATGCTTATCGTGAATGGAAAAACTCTCCTTCTCCTATCACTCTTGCTAATTTTCATTCAGCTCGGAATCGTTGCAGGGATGTTCTTCGACGGACTAAGCGTACTTTCATAAAAAGGAAGTGCGCTGACCTCCATGGCTCTCCTACTGATAAAAATTTCTGGCCTCTTGTCAAAAATATCTCTAATAACTTCTGTAAATCTGCCTTTCCTCCTCTTATTCGCTCTGATGGTTCTATTGCAAACACTCCCTCTGAAAAGGCTAATCTCTTTGGCCTCCTTTTCTCATCTAATTTCACCCTGCTCGATTCTGGCATCCCTCCTCCTACTCCTTCTCCTCTCAGGTGTCCCATGTCCCTGCCTGTAATTACTCATGATTGGGTGAATGGGATCCTGAAATCTATTAACGTCAGGAAGGTCAGTGGCCCGGATGGCATTCCCCCTCGTGTTTTGAGGGAGTGTGCTTCCGAGTTAGCGTCTGTCCTCGTTCAGCTCTACTCCCTGCCTTAATACTAATACTTTCCTCTATGCTGGAAGCGTGAACCGATCCCGAAAAAAAGGTAGCCCCTCTGACCCTCCTAACTATCAACCTATAGCTCTCACTTGTGTTCTATCTAAAATTTTTGAAACTCTCCTAAACTCTCATTTCCTGGATCATTTGGAGTCTCATTCTCTTCTCTCAGATCACCAGTATGGCTTTCGACGCTCGAGGTCAACTGGTGACATACTTTCCTATCTTACTGATCTATGGTCTTCTGCCCTTAGGGATTTCGGGGAGTCTTGTGTGGTGGCGCTTGACATATCCAAGGCTTTTGACCGGGTATGGCATGCGTCGCTGCTCTCCAAGCTCCCTTCCTTTGGGTTTCCTCCTTCCCTTTGCTTACTAATGTCTAGTTTTCTCTCAGATCGTTCCATTTCGGCACTTGTAGATGGAGCGACCTCTTCCTCTTTTTCTGTCAACTGTGGTGTTCCTCAAGGTTCAGTTTTATCTCCAACTTTATTCTTACTTTTCATTAACGATCTTCTCAACTGCACTTCTAACTCGGTTCACTCTTATGCTGACGGCTCAATTCTACATTCTTCTACTCATTTCAAATCTGCTCCCTCTTTTGCTTCTAGAGTTGCTTCTCGTCTTCAACTTTCCGTTTCTATTCTTGCCGATCTGGATGGGATTTCCCGGTGGGGTCATAGCAACCTTGTGAAGTTCAACTCTTTAAAAACTCAACTTCTTCACATCTCCCTCTCAAAAACACCTCCCAACTTTCCTATCCTCTTCGACGGCTCTCCCGTCTCACCTGTAAATAACATTAACATTCTTGGTCTAAACATAAACAATAAACTGTCTTGGAAACCACATATCACAATGGTTGCTAAAGCGGCCTCTAAGAAGCTGGGAGTTCTGTTCAGGTTGCGAGAATTTTTTTCTTCTGAGCAGTTACTCCAAATATATAAGGGTCTTATTCGCCCTTGTATGGAGTACTGCTCTCACATTTGGGGGGGCTCCGGCTCCTCCTCTCTTCTGGATAGGGTTGAGTCTAAAGCTAAAAGATTAATTAACTGTCCCCTACTTTCAAACTCTCTTGATCCCTTATCTCTGCGACGTGACGTTGGCGCACTTTCTCTTTTCTATAGGTACTACAATGGCAGGTGCTCGAGGGAATTGGCCTCTCGCATTCCTCCACCGTTGCGTCGTCCTCGTTGCACAAGGGGTGCCCTGCTTTCGCACCAATTTTGTGTGAATGTAGGAAATCCCAGGCTAGTCCGTTGTGGTGCCTCCTTCTTTCCAGCCACTTCTATTCTGTGGAACTCTCTACCATCTTCAATTTTTCCTACTGTATTTAATCTTCCACTCTTGAAGGTTTCCGTTTATGCCCACCTGAGGGATGTGCGTTAGGTCTGTGTTTGAATGAGTTTTCTTCCCCCTTGTGTGTGCCCCCTCCTTGAAAAGGGCTCTGCCCGTGAGTGGTGGCGACCTGTAAATATATATATATATATATATTATATATATATATATATATATATATATATATATATATATATATATATATATATATATATATAATATATATATATACAGGTTATTAGGTTATATTATTATATACCCATTAAATTATATCAAACTAAAAAGTTTATTCACAATTCCAAATAAATCTCTACGCTGGTTTTATTTTTTTATATCAAACTCTTCGTTATATTCAATCTAATTTGAACTAGTTTCAATTTCTTAAGTACTAGTATCCACACTACAGGATTCACAAATAACAGGCTTTTAATTCTGGTTAATTTTATACAATTTACCTTAAAATTCCAAAATGCTCAAGTTTTAATCTCGGTAACAGAAGCAAGTGTTTATCTAATTTAGTTTTAATAACTCAAAAGATTTCTAATCTCAGTTCAACAGAGAAGTTGTTTTCTTATTTTAATCTCAATGACTCAAAAGAGTTTTAATTTCAGTATCAGAAGACAAGTGCTTATCTAATTTAGTTTTAATAACTCAAGTGAGTTCTACTCTCAGTTCAACAGACAAGTTATCAAATTTAATCTCAATGACTCAAAAGAGTTTTAATCTCAATATCACTGTTTAACTTATTCAACAAATTTAAACCTCAATGTCAAAATACAATTTACTCAACAAGTTTTGTAACTACTAGGGTTTTTTCAAAATTAATTTAAATTACTCCACCAAACTTCTATATTCAATAACTTGGCTTAATAATTCTCAAGCTACTCAAAAGAATCCTATTTAGTAAAATAAGAACACTTCTAAAAACAAATATTCTCACTTGGAGAACATAAATTTACTTTCAAAATAATATATTTTGCTAAACTTACAATGTTATAATTTTCAGAAACTTTCCAATATTGTCAAAATACTTAATTTACAAAAGTTTCTAAAACCTCAACTAAGAGTAGAATTTTTACTCGACCTTTCGAGGACGAAGCCGTGAACACAGCGTTTTGGCTGTTCAAAAAGTTTCTAGACTGAATTCTGGCATCCTAGAAAGTTGCTATTTTTTAGCTTTTCCCTAAGATTTTTTTTAAAAAATCTCTTTTATCCCTTGATTTTCTGACACCTTTCCAGATTGTTCCTTTTATTTACCTTTCGTATGGTCGCCGCCAATTTGCTTTTTCCACCTTTTCACTTTAATTTTTAATTTCTGATTTTCCTTATATTTCTTCTAGATTTTCATCTTTTTCACGATGTTTATTGAATTTGGGAATCAAACTATACATATGCTTGACATTTCTTTCTTGATTTTATACAATTTTCATGATTTCCTGAGCGTTTGAACTTGTAAACCTAATTTTGGCCATATTCTAAACCAAATTTACTCCTTGTTTCTTTCATGCCTGACTCTCTCCTTATTATTCTTATTGACTTTCCTACCTATCTCTTATATTTCTTTGTACTTTATACATCTTCCTAGCTGTTTTATTCATATCCTAGACTTAGAATTTTTCTTAGCCTGCTGTTTTTTACATTCCTTTATTCACAGTTACCAACTCTTCCAGATTTATATTTCTTTTCTCACCTCCATCATAATCCAAACTTCTGTCATATTTCTACATTAGGGTTAGGGAGGCTTCTACTACATTGTGTCTTTTTTGATTAATTATACTCTTATTAGTGAAAGATAATTGTCCAGACATGAGTAGATTAATTATTAACTGCAGTGGTAATATCCACTCCTATCAACGTCAAAGGACTCAGCGACTAACATAACATCAAATTTAAGTATTAACTTGAATGGCTTAATTAAATACCATCGTTTAATGAGACATTTACTGTTAGTGGTAATTAAAAGACCATATTCTCTGTAATTTGAAGCTAATTGTTTTACTTTCATATACATATATACTGAATCAATAATCGTTCTTGTACTCATAATTGATAACTGTAAATAAATTTATCAATATTACATAAAAACTTAAATTGATAATTTGAAAAAATAAAATCAAATAGCGTGTGTGAATCTTTGCATTTTTCCCAGCAGTTACTCACAGTAGCCTGAGGTTCGAACTCCTTAATCTGTTTACTAAAACTGAAAATCAAATTTAATACGTACGGCAAGTCTAAAAGCAGACAGACTCAGTTGGAAACATACATTGAAATAACAATGACAAGGCAAACCGAGTCGCCCGTACATAAATAGCGACCTTGCCAGAATACTTGTGACGGATAATTTAATTATTTAGTGCATGTGTGGTTGAATCGGAGAAAGAAAGCCCCAGATAATACCGCGTACTGGAACAATCATTCTCTGTTAGAGTACCTCTAGATATTCCCTTCGCTAGGCGAGATTCTCCTCTCGGAGGGACCATTGAGGGTGAGGTGAAGAAATGGGTGATTGTTGCGGGTGAACTCGAAAGTAGACCTTCATCATGGGAGGGTAAATGATTGTCTACCTTGAATTCCTTACAAGCGGGATAGCTCAAACCCAGAGTGAAGCTGCAAAAGGACGCGCGGAACAAACGGCGGTTAAAGTAAGAGGTTCGGATAACGTGGCCTCTGCTTCGTCGACGTCCGGTTTTGACCCTAAAGTAAGGTTCCCTTTCGAAAATAATTCGAAAACTGAGGATCTTCTAGGTAACTTGCATCTTGAAACATCTTTAGAGGATGCTGCCACAGACGCACAATACAATAATTCACACGCCTATTGTGTCTTCACAGATTGGAAATGTTCACACTAATGCCGAGGACTTACAAAAAAGTTTTCACCTCTCCAGCTACGTCATCAGGTAATACGGGTAATCTGAACGGCTCAGAATATCGTTTTGATGCATTGGAGGCTAAAGTTGATTCCATATCTGTTAGTATTATTGCCGAAATTCTAGAACAAGCTTATCGACCAAAAGCTATAAATCCTCCAAAATTCATCATTGGAGGTAATCAAAATATGAAGTCTTACTTCCTATAGGTTCCAGAAATACTGTAATACCACCTATCCAGAACAACGTGAGGATTGGGTGTACGTCCTGGCTAGTTATTTGGAAGGACAGTACCTCGACCTATATCACCAGATTAACAATGAGGCCGAGAAGGACTACTTATCTGTGAAGGCAGCTCCACTGAATTGGTGGGATTATGAACACCAGAAGAAAAAAGGCAACCCAGGATTTCATGCTGGCTAAGATGAAACCTGGCGAAAGTATTAACATATTAGCACTCAGATTGGAACAGCTGGCGAACGGAGCATATCCAGGTCTGATACTGAGAAACCATGAGATGTTACGGCGCAATTTCTTGCATTGTTTGCCACATACTATCGAACAAAGGAAGCATGACTATATCCTCAATGTGGAAGGTACTACGGGCCAAAAGCTGACTTTTAATCAGATTGAGAGACTCGCTTGTCAACACCATCGCGAATGTGTAAATGAGCAGAGTTCTAGTTCAATTGAACCGGAGGTAATTGAGATTATTCAGGTGAAGTCTGATAATAGTAATTCCTCACAGCAGCGTACCTCAACTTGGATGATGTTGTGAAGCGTTGGTCGTCAAATAAACCAACCCGGCAAGTGGGAAACAACGACTCCAAGGGTAATGATGATTCTTCACGGAGATCTCCGAAAAGGAATAGTGGTGGCAACTGGAATGACCAGACGGGTAATCGTTCTACTACCAATAACAAAGGTAGTAAAGGTTCCAGAAATAGTCAAGAGTCTCGACAGATCTGTGATAATTGCTCGAAGGTTGGCCATGATGTGTTGACATGCTATGAGTTATTGGGTATTTGTTCCTATTGTAGTGAGGGTATTTGTTCCTATTGTAGTGAGCAAGGACATCATCGTTCTGAGTGTTTCCAGTTCAAGCAAAGACAACAGCAGCAAAGCACGCAACAGACACATACGCTTTCCTGTCCTTCCTGCAAAGGTAATCATTTTGGAAAGGATTGCCAATACTAGAGTAATTAGCCTTATAAGTCAGTGGGCAATACAAGCCAACTGGCTCCATTGCCTCAACATCAACCCAAAGAGTATTCTGCTCAAGGTGCACGTACTAAGGATAATAATCCATTTGCCTTTGAGTCAGAGGGAGCATGTGGAGGTAATAATAATACTCCTTTATACTAATGTACTCCGTGGTCATGGGTCTCGCCACGGAGAATTGTCATGATCAGGTCCCTGAAATGACAAAAGAAAACCTGACCTCTAATCTGATTATCAATGTTAATTAAAGCAAAGTTGATAGTCAACCTCTCTGTGTCGACGTCTGTTGTAGGTTATCCATTTAATATCTATGATTGTCTCGTAGATAATGTTACGTGTATAAATTTGATAAAAAACATCAGTTGTTAATCATCCAGCAAAAATTACAAAACACTCCTCAGCTGTCGAAATAATCTCGGGGGTCGGCAATGCTCAAATTCCTATCTCCAATTACGAAAGCATTGGACATCGTTCTTGTCCCGGTTTCGTGATCGAGAATGATGAGTTTTATATTGTTCCTTCCTACTTAATATATCCGTTGGTACTTGGAATGACTCTCCTTAAAATATAATCTCTTACCAGATATGTCTTCATATCAGTTGCTTCATCGGGAAAGTAATTCGTTCAATGTCGTGGTCACTGATTCGAATAAGGATTTTCAACCCATGAGCGTTTGTACTAGCGGTAATCTGGAATTAGGTGGAAATCGACGCAAGGTTGTTCCTATTGACCTTTGCAATTTTTCGTATTCCTTCGATACTTTTTTCTTAGAAAGAAGGGATAATAACGGTCTGGAGGCACTTCCTGGCATTCTATCAGGAACTGGATTGGTAATCGCCTATGGAATTATAGCGAATCCAGTAGGTTTATTCCTATATGTTATTTTTTGAGTTCGGCTTTGCCTGTCTCGGAAGTCGAGTCTGTAAAGATTGGTAATATCAATACTGATCAATCATTGTCAGTCCTACCTTCTGAGTATTGAATGAGGGAACAGATAATCAAGAAATTTCAATTTGGAGATAATCTTTTGGATCACGTTCGGAAGTCTATGTTAATCAATCTGCTTCGTAAATATTCAAACGTTCTGAGTACTGGATATGATGATGATGTCGGCTGCGCGAATAATGTCAAGTATCACATCGAACTAGCAACCGAGACCCATCCATGCTACTGTGCGTCAGTTTCAAGGACCTCTATCCCAAACAAACTGAGAAGCAGTGCATCGAGCTGGAGGAAGCAGATATTATCAGGAAAAGTTATTTTCCGTATTCAGCTCCAGTTGCTCCAGTACACAAGCCAGATTGTAGTTTGAGGGTTTGTTTGGTCTACCGTTGCCTGAACAAATATGAAAAGAATGACGCTTTTCCATTGCCCAATTTAATTGATTCCATATAACATTGCCGGATCTAGGTCTTTTACTATCATAGATCTAGTTCGAGGGTACTATCAAATCGAAATGGCAGAAGATAGCGTGGAGAAGACAGCTTTTTCTACTCTATCTCATTAAGAGTTCCTTCGTATGCCCTTTGGCGTAAAGGGAGGTCCGGCAACATTTCAACGAGGTATGATGCTCCTTTTGTCAGGTATTAATTGGTCCAAGGTAATGGTTTATCTGGACGACATAATCATTAGATTCGCCATGTTTGAAGAGCATTTGGGTACTTTGGAGAAAGTATTGCACGCATTGCAAAAGAATGGTTTTAAACTTAAGCTGAAGGAAAATAAGTTATGTTGAGAATCTGTGGAGTTCTTAGGTCACCATATCAGTAGGCAAGGTATTCTTCCCTTAGAAAAGAACATTTCCGGAGCAATTAATTTTACCAAACTTACCACGGTTAAGCAACTACGACAGTTCTTGTGGATGGTTAATTTTTACCATCGTCATATTCCCGTGCTCGTCCATCGCTAAACGACTATCTTGACAGACCAAAGGTAGGGTAATTCATTGGATATCTGAGTGCCAGACTGCCTCTGAAAAATTAAAAGCTACTCTAGTAAGCCCTACACCTTTAGTATTCCCCGATTATCGAGACGAGGCAACACCTTTAGAGCTCCATGTAGACGCCTCGGATACCAGGTCATGGGTGATGCTTGCTCAAGGCAAAGGTGGCAATATTAAGCCCATAGCTTTCAACTCTATAACTTTTTCAAGTACGCAACAGCGATATTCTACGATTGAGAGAACTCGCTGCGTTGCGATGGGAAGTCAAATCTTTGCGACCTTTCTTGTGTAATAACAAGAAATTTATTATCTACAGTGAACATGAACCTCTGCAACATCTCCACATGCCTGCAATCGATGGGCGAATCGCACGAACACTGGATGAATTATGTAATTACAACTTTGAAGTTAGGCATATCAGCAGTCGTAAGAATGTTGACGCTGATGCTCTTTCGCGTTTCCCTATTCCGACGAACCTGAGTGTCGATGAGATACGAGGTCAGGGATTCAATGAACTCTCGACCTACTAAACCAGAGAGGTATAAGTAATAATAATACTCCTTTAAACTAATGTACTCCGTGGTCATGGGTCTCGTCACGGAGAATTGTCATGGTCAGGTCCCTGAAATGACAAAAGAAAACCTGACCTCTAATCTGATTATCAATGTTAATTAAAGCAAAGTTGATAGTCAACCTCTCTGTATCGACGTTTCTGTTGTAGGTTATCCATTTAATATCTATGATTATCTCGTAGATAATGTTACGTGTATAAATTTGATAAAAAACATCAGTTGTTAATCATCCAGCAAAAATTACAAAACACTCCTCAGTTGTCGAAATAATCTGGGGGATCGGCAATGCTCAAATTCCTATCTCCAATTACGAAAGCATTGGACATCGTTCTTGTAGCGGTTTCGTGATCGAAAGTACTAGGCGGAAGTAATTCCCATTTTCGCTGTTTGCGTTATGGATGAGGGGAAATGAAGATTTTCAAGAAGACGTGCGCGAATGAGTAATTGATGAATTAAGAATCCGCAACAACATAAATTGCGCGAACGAAATTTATGAAAAATTTAAAGTTAATACGACTACCCGGTCAAATGCCAACTCCCGGGGCCATTCAGGTATTTTCAAATTTAACGAAAACAAAAATAAGTGTGTATTTTGAGAATGGTACTTCTTTAACATATGATGATAATAATTATCTCAGTAAATGTTAAATTAGATGTCTCTCGGGGGTTCATTATAATTTACTTAAACCTATACTCAGAAACTCTTTAGTTAAAGAGGAAGTAATTAAAGTTAATCTAGTTATGATAAACCACCTGGTACCTAAGACCATTAAATATCACCCGATTCCCAAATCAGTATAGATGTAATCAATGACGTTGTTTAGTGACACGGTACTAATGAGGTTAATTAAAGGTATTACTAAGCAGATTCAAATTTCTCAGTGGCATAAATCTTTGGTAATCTTTAAAGATTTAAAAATGTCCTTGAAGACAGTAACAGTATATTTATAAAAAATCGAATAACACTTCTAGATTTGTAATTTCTATGCCTTTACTTATAGCAGTTGCTTCGCAACTTCATTGCGATTATGGTCATCTGGGTCGTAAGAAGTTAATTCCGTTAATTTAAATAAAATTGTGGCATCCACGTGTTAGTCTTGTAGTTTCCGACATATGTCGATGTTGCAAAAAATGTCAAATGTTAAAAGTTAATCCCAATGTAATTAAGCCTCCATTACTTAAAATCACCGCTGCATATCCATTTGATTTGCTAAAACAATTAAAAATAATTCCTATTGTGTTAGAAGCTATAGATCATTTTTCCAAATTTATTTTTGTAGCTCCCTCACACAGCAAAACAGGTATTTGTGTGGCCGATTCTTAAATATAAAATATTGCCAGTTTTACCGCTAACCCCTAATCGTCTGTTGAGTGAACGAGGATTAGAATTTGTGGGTAATGCATTTGAAGAGGCACTCAGTGATTTTAGTTTACCACATATGTTAATCGCTAGTCACATGCCCCAGTGTAATGGTGTTACTGAGCGTGTAAATCGAATGTTTTTACAACATTTTGGGATGCGTGCACATGATAATCCCACCTCTTGGGATAATAAACTTCCACAAGCAGCTACCATTTATAATAATACATGGCATTCTGCCATAGTCAACTCCAAGAGACATGTAATTAAAAAATGCTCATGATTTCAGTGGTAATTTCTTGCTTATAGTTTTGGTGTGAACCATCAAATCAGTTTTGTCCTTATAAAACTGGGGATAAGGATGCTTACAAGAAACCTTCCTGGTAATCTCAAATATAAAGTTCAAATTACCCTATTCGGAGCCTTTTATAACTACTAAAGCTTGCCTAATTCATTGTGCTATCATATAGAGCGTATTCTGGCACATCCTGATAGCCATACAATTCAAGCGCACTTCTCTCAGTTAAGACCTTGGATAGATATATCTAGTTATCTTTGTAAGAACGATTCATATCGAAAGTTGTTTTTAGAAAGCAACGATGAGGTAATAGGTGATTCGGTGGATATAGGATCAAAGGATGGGGTTGTGTTGGGTAATAGTTACGATTCTTTGGTGGTGGAAGGAGAAATTTTTTTAGGATAATTTGATTAGCCCATATTAATTTAACCCACTTGAATTGGGACTTTTCAAAAATGAGTCAAAACTAGAAAATGATTTTTTAGTTTTTTTCCCTAGAAATGCAGGTTCTGTTAGCAATTTAAATAAAACCTTTGGTATTCACAGCCAAATTGATAAATTAGACTCTTCTATATTAAGAAATAATCGCATAAGTTCGGTAGCTAAGGGTAATATGGGTCAAGCAATAATTGATGTCTTCCTTAACAGAAGGGAATTAATTTAGTAATTCAAGGCAGGGCAGTATTAATTTGTCTCGAGTGAACTCTGGGAGAAGTATTGCCTACCGTATTGGAACTTTTTCAATCATCTGTCTGAGTCGCGATTGGTAATCCCATTTTCCGCGTTGGCTCAATCAGCTTCTCCTCTGCAAACGCAACGACTCTCTGTTCAACTTCCTTTTGTAAAAGTAAATCCACCTCAAACGTCGATTACTCAATTAATAATTTCTTTGATAATACCTCCCCTATTTCTGAGATGTCTAGTAATACAGTTAGTTATGTTTTTATAGGATGCTTTTTAGAATCCATGGAACAAAGCACATCATTCGATAGTTCCCTGGGTGTTCGGGAGTTATTTTAAACAGGTTCCTCATAAAACTTAAATTTAAATAATCTATTTGAATCTGTTACCAGTGGTAGTTTAGAGGGCTTTTCATCCACTATTCGAGCCATAGTAGATAATAGCTCTCATATCTGCAACTTGGGGATAAACTTAAATGAAGGGTTGGTGATTTTTTTGATTTTTTTGATTTTTCTGATTTTTTTGATTTTTTTAAAAAATAATAAAACTGTTTTTTTTATATTTGTTTTATTTTGTTATATTTTTTGATACATAATGATATAACAAATATATTAGTTCCTTCTTACTGTGTTAAAAAACTTTAAAGTAGTTTATATATTAGAAATATAACTTCCTTAATATTTGGTTCAAGATTTCAAATAGGGTAATACAAGAATCTGATCTTCATTAATATAATTTATCCAATATAGAACTGTTAGAGTTTAGAATTCCTAATATATATTCAATCAAATTCTTCAACAAAATTTTATTGAAGATTTAATATTTTACCCTATTTGAAATCTTGAACCAAATATTAAGGAAGTTATATTTCTAATATATATAAACTACTTTAAAGTTTTTTAACACAGTAAGAAGGAACTAATATATCTGTTATATCATTATGTATCAAAAAATATGACAAAATAAAACAAATAAAAAAAAAAGTTTTATTATTTTAAAAAAAAATCAAAAAAATCAAAAAAATCATGATTTTTTCATAAAAAAATCAATTGATTTAATCAACTGATTAAATCAATTTGATTTAATCAATGCCAACCCTGCTTAAATGTGTCATTATCATCCTCCAGTAGTGTGAATGAAAGTATAGATGAGGAACACATGGTAATAGGTTACATCTAAGATGATTTAAATGATTTTATTATGCCATCTAGCATTGCGCAAATAGAAGATAAGTAATACTTGGGTAATTTTGTTGTTGATACTATGGCTCCTGTGGATAAATCTAGTCTAATGCCTGTTAAAGTAGACAACAAACTCGATCACAGGGTCCTGTAGATGTTTTCCCTTTTGTAATAGATAAACCAATGGAATATAAACACAAAAAAGGAAAATAGTTTTAAATTTTAAATTGGCCAAAATATCGATTTGGTAACAAAATTATACAAATTGTTAATATAAAATGCTGTTTAAATTATTGAAATTAATAAATTAAAATGGAATGTTTAATGATAATCAATAAAAGTGAATGTTAATTCATTCTTAAATTTATATATAGTAGTTAGAGCTTACTTATTAATCTTATTTTTCATTTCAATGTATATCATTGTATGATGCTCAGATGGGTATTTTGTATTTCAGGAAATGAAGGCACTTTTAATCGGGGACATCGAAGTAATTACCTTCGAAATCGTTTACAACTATGGCAATTGGTATAATTATATGTACCCTCTCATTAAAAATAACAGATCCCTTCCTTCATATGAATATTACTCTTTATATCATATGTCATTCGTAATTTTAATTGTTTACACCTAATAGGGCGGTAATTTTGTATAAATAAATATTGAAATACTTATAGTGATAATTTTCTTGTGAGTGGTTCCCTACATTCTGTTACAATATACGTAAATGTTGTATATATCTATGTACCTGGATAAAGTTATTATTTTTAATGTTATTTTTGTTTTATCATTTTTATTGTATTTTTGTTTTGTTATTGTCATGGTTATTGTCCTTATGTTATTATCTTATGATCTTTGGTCATATGTTCTCATTCTTTTATTGTTTTCTCAAGTATTTAATATTTCTTGGCAAAGATTGTTGAAAGTATATGTGTGATAAATATATTAAAATAAATAATTGGTAAATGATAGATATTTGTGGTAATTGACTTCGATATACAGTCAAACTTTGATATAGTTCTGTTAAACATCTAAAATCTAAACATAAAACAAAATATCTATCATACAATTGTATCTCACAATAACATTGAATACACAGACGAGTCCTTGCTTCTGAAAGGGGTAATTATTCAAATTTAAATTTCATTATTTCAAAACATATATTGTATTTGCTATATATCATGTAAAAATAAATAATACACAATTATACTAAATATATTCGTGTTTATTAATGGTAGTTACAGTTCATATCTTAGAATTAATGTCGTTTCCTGGATTGTTGGTTGCATATTGGTTATGTTTTGGATGTGTTTTGAGAAGGTGAAGTGTGTCATTTGTGAGGTCCAGGATCTTTGGAGATTTATTCAGAGAGATGTGGGTATTATTTAGTTTTACGTGGGGGTGGAGGGAAGATTGGTGTCTATCAGTAATAATAAAAGTGATTGAGGATTTTTCGGGGGGAAGCTGTCATTCTGTTTGATTTTAGCCATGTTTCCAGTTGTTGGATGTATGATTGAGTGAGTGTGGTGGCTGTAGATATGGAAGGGTTTTGTATCGTGATGGATATGCTGTCAGCGTATGTTATTAGTTTTACATCTGAAGTTTTTGGGGTGGATAAGTCTGCTGTGTACAGATTAAATAGTAGAGGGGATAGGATGGCTCCCTGTGGGACACCATTTCTTAGTTTAGTTTTACTGTTTTTGAAAGATGGTTTTTGTTGGAGACTTGAGCTGTACAATCAGAGAGGAAGTTGGAAATTCATTTTTTATAATTGTTGGGTATAGGTGAGTGTAGGATTTTTTGTATGAGGTTATGTCTAGGGACTGTATCAAATGCTTTGTTGATGTCGATGGCAATGAGTACGGTCCTGTGGGATGTTTTTTTGTTGAGACCATTTATTATGCTTTGAGAGAGTGGTGAGGGTCGTGGTGGTTGAGTGGAATTTCTTGAATCCGTATTGAAATTCTGGGGTTTGTATGTGTGGTTGAATTTTTGAATGAAAGAGTTTTTCTAAGAGTTTGCATAGTGTGGATAAAAGGGAAATCGGGGGGTATGAATATGGGAGGTTTGGGTCTTTCCTGGGTTTTAGTTTGGGGATAATTATTGCCTTCTTCCATATTGCGGGGATGAAGTTGTATGTGTACGATTTATTGTATATTTGGGTTAGGTATATAGTAGCTATGGGTCCTAGGTGTTTTAGATGTAAATTTGAGATGTTTTATCTGGGCCTGTAGCTGGGGAGTTTTTGAGTGTTTTGATTCCCTGGGTAGAGTCTGATAAGAGAAGGGGGGAGGGTTTGGATTATGTTCTAAGTGTGTGTGTTTGAGCTGTCAGATTATTTTTCTATTGTTGTTTTATGTGGGTTTAGAGATGTTTGAGTAGTACTGAGCGAGGATAATGCAGTGTTGTTTGGGAGAAGGAATATTGCTGTTTATATATAATATATATATATATATATATATATATATATATATATATATATATATATATATATATATATATATATATATATATATATATATATACCACTTGAATAGTTATATCTGAATAAAAGAAATGTAAATAATAAAAAGCGTAAAGATTTCACCTTGATGGTTGTCCTCCAAACAAATCAATGTATCCACTGCGCCATAATATTTCATGAACAGAATGAAACTGTTCTCGAAGATAAGAGTTAGCCTGAAAAAATAATAATGTTATTTAATAATATTACTTTAATAACAATATTTTTTTAATATATATATATATATATATATATATATATATATATATATATATATATATATATATATATATATATATATATATATATATATATATATACCGTAAAACGGGGGAAAATGGGTCCCTTTTTTCAAAATTTTCATATAAAAGTAGGTGTAAAAAAATAATGTGCTATAGAAATGTTTTAATAACCATTCACGAATTTAATTCCATCTTTTATAAGCATAAAAAATGTAAAAAAATAAACTATAACCTACTTTGAGTATTTTTTTTAAAAATTTTTTTTTAAAAATGCCTATTTTGAAAAATGGCGATGGGGTAGAATGAGTCACTCTTGGGGTAAAGTGGGTCACTCATGAATGTCCTTTTCTATCTTACTGTTAGTTCTTTGCAGGTATTCCTAAAAAATATAAATCCTCTTCTAATGTCCTTGATTATCATTTTCTTCATTATCTGACCTTTCTCTATGTCATATATGTCTACATTCTCTGGGTCTTTAAAAGCGATCTCATTTTCATTATGCTTCCCTCTTTCAGCTTTTCGCAGAAACTTTACTGTTACTTTATCATCAATTTGGCTTAGTACTTTTCCAACATAGAAGTATGGTTTAAGTTTTCCTTGCTGGAATTTTACTAAAACATAGTCACCAATATTAAATTCTTGATGATGTTTCATCAAAACTTTCTTCTAAGTCAGGAAGTTCAGGCAGATCTTGAATCTCCTCTTGAGGTGCATCTCTCTGGTTGGTACCTGATGTAGAGGCATCTTGCAGGTCTTTCAAGGACACACTTTTTCCAGGATCTACAAAAAGTTTTCTACCTCTTTTTCTTTTTGGTTGTTCAGTGGATGTTTCCTTTACATTCTTGATGAAATCCATGAAGGCAGGAGTAATGTGTTCTGGAGTGATGCGTTTTGAGGGTGTTAGGGGTTTGGGTGTTACTGCAACAGCTGATGGTTTAAAAGGGTAAATACCACATTTTCTGAAACCTGACATCACATTTTGTGGGAATGTCTTAGATACCATTTACATCAATTGTAGAAGTAAATTTGGAAAGTAAGCATATGGTAGTGTTGTGAACATTTTCCCTTCATTCAGTTTGAATCTTAGTAATACCTTTCTCCAAGCAATTTTTAAGGGTCTAAACACTGATACGTCCAAAGGCTGCAATATATGTGTTGAATTTGGTGGGAGGAAGACTAAACTGATATTATTTTGCTCTAATATTTCCACTATTTCTAGGGACATATGAGCTGGCAGATTAGCTCCAATCAAAACCTTCCTTTTTTCAGGTTCTTTTTTAAAGAATGATTATTTTATTAATGTATTGCTTGAAGAGTTCACCATCAAACCAACCACTTTTGCTGTAAGCATACTGTGTGTTAAGAGGTCCCCCTTCTAAATATGAATCCATCAATTTGGTACCTTTGTAAACTACAAAAGATGGTAGCATTTCTCCTAATGCTATAGCTGCAAACATTACATACACTGCTGTCTTTGATATATTCATAACTCGTTCAGTTCTTTTGTTCTCCCTTCTGAAGATTTGCTCCTTGGTGCCGGGGTCATCCACAAAATTTGTCTCATCATAGTTGACAATGTATTTGGAGGAAATCCCTTGTAGACTTTTCTTTAAGTTCTTAAAATATTCTGATATGACATTTTCAGAAACTGCAGCCCTTCTCCTGTTAATATTCTGGCACTTCCGCTTTGATAGTATGTTAGCTTTTCTTCTTAGGAATCCATAAACCCATTCAAAACCAGGGGAAAATCCATCAGCAAAATGGTCAATCCTTCTTCCCTTCGCAATTAAGAACCTTTGAAGGTCCGTTATCTCAAAGGCAAGACCTTTGAGGACAGCAATGTGTTGGGCTAGTATCTCTTCTTCCATTGGTAATAACACTGTACTCTCCCAGAACATCCAGAATTTGCTACGTTCCCACTTAAACGTCTTCTGAGTGTTTCATGTGGTACATTATTTTTAGTTGCTGCTGCCCGAATCGACATCCCTTCTTGAACATCAATCATGGCTCTGGCAATATCCTACCTTTACATAATTCTCCTTGTCCCCTCTTTCTTTTCATAGTGACGTGGCATCTGTAAGTTGAAGAATAAAAAAAAAATCATTACTAAAACTGTATTATTATTTCAAAAAGTGAGTGACCCATTTTACCCCAGAGTAAAAATCAATGTTTTTCCTTAAAACTACGCACTGAAGTTGAATTATATTTAAGTATAGCTTACTTTAGGGATGTTATTAATGGATGTACTTGCGTAAATATTCCCAAGTGTTACGATATTCTCTCGCCAATATCTTACACTTTTACCAAAAATATGGCCTCAAATTATTAATAAATTTTCTGAAATAAAATTTTTTTTTTTTTAAATTATAGGATAAGGTTTTGCACTAATTTTCACCTTAAACTACATTACATGTTATAGTACCATAATATAAGTACTAAAAAAATAAAATAAATGATTAAATAAACCAAAAAAAATGTTTAAAAAAAAAGGTGATTTTGACCCATTTTCCCCAAGGTGACCCATTTTCCCCCGTTAGAATGAAACTGTTCTCGAAGATAAGAGTTAGCCTGAAAATATAATAATGTTATGATAATATTAATTTAATAACAATATTTATATATATATATATATATATATATATATATATATATATATATATATATATATATATATATATATATATATATATATATATATATTCACAGGTTCCATTAAATTTACAAGCCCTTACTCTTACATTACCTATAAAAATAGTAAAATTTAAATCAGCCTCAGAGATACTTGGAGGGGCGGCACCTAAAGAATGACTCTCATCCACCCTTCACCCCATCGACACTTGAAAGTTGGTAACCTCCGATAATGGGGAGGATTGCCCTGGTGAACAGACTTTTTTTTCATTAATTTCTGCAACATTAGCTGTTTTTTTCTAATTTCTCCTTTGTCAAACACCATCTCTCTTCTTCTAAATCCCATCTCTAGTTCTTAATCAAAACTCAGGTTCTTGTGTGTGCTGTAAGCAAACGTAATTCTGTTACTTCCTACTGTCTCTATCCTAAATTTTTAGTCAAAGGTGGATGTTGCGCTGAAGTGGAGAGTGGAAGCGAACTGATGAGCCGGTTAGATCTTCATTCCTGCTCCACTAGTAGAAATGTAGAATTTTATTTTTTCATTTTTTTAAATTCTTGGAAATTTATAATGGTATATTATAGTTATTTTTCTTTTCACAGAATATTGATTTGAGAAAATTTTATTAATTATTATCATTGAAAATACAATTTATTTATATTCTTAGAATTATACACATATGGTGAAATATTATTTACTTAAACTTAATTTATAGAAGTAACTATATTAATTGTTGAAATTGGAAATATAGAAGCTAGACAGGATTTCTTATTTGGATTGAACCGTTTGTACCAGTCAATTGAAGTGAAAAACATACAAAAAGAAAAGAAAAACCCTTAAGAGATTGTGTTTGCAACATTAAGGGTTTTTTTTTCTTTTTTTTTCTGGATTATATTTTTTCTGGAATTTCTGGATTTTGGATTTGTATCATTTTGTGCGATTATCCATTGTGTTACTGGATTTTCCTTGGTTGGATCAGTCGGAGCAGATATTTATATCCTTATGTGTTTAGAAGTCATAGAATAAGGAGAAAAGTGTTAACCAAATTTGTATCAAGTCTAGAGCAGAATTGATTTCAATATTGGTGTCAAGGAATTGAAAGCGCAGTTAAGATTCCTGATATAGTTGTAGTTAGTATAGTAGTTTTCTTCTTTGTCTACTAACCACTTCCTCTATTTTTCTTAAGTCTCGGTTCTTGTGGTCTAAAGTTGGAAATCACTAGCGCATTCGTGTCCAGTATTGCTGGAGATTAGATCGGAGGTTTTGTTGACCCCAAGTTGGAAAATCTGTTAAAGAAAAGACAGGGTTATTATTATTATTATAAGTGTATTAATTTATTATTGTACCTTACAATATTCTATATCAGTTTTGAAGTCATTTAAATTTTTGAATATATTTAATCGTAATTCTTAATAAATAAGTTAAGGTATAAAAGATTTCTTACCCTGTGTTTGAACACATGAGTTGTTGAACGTTACTTTCGTTAATGGTTGATGAAGATAGTGAAGAGAATGGTTGATGGGTGATTGTGAATGCTTACGGATCCTCTCAGATTGACGATAATATTCCTCTATCTTCTTTACGTTCGTCGTCCCTCACAGTCCTGGAACACCGTTCACTGGGAGGTGAAGTTACACTTCCTATTATCTTGTGTATGTAGGTCGAGCTGTAGGTAGGACGAAATAGTTCGGGGCCAAAGGCCAAACTTCGTGGAACATTTTAATGTACACTTGTCCCCCTACATATTTTTTTTGTCCCTCATCACCTATGAGCTTGCCCGGCTGTCAGCGCTCTCCACTACATATACATAAAAAATAAATTGGCACCCGAACAGGGACGTCGAGCGACTCCTACGAGAGTGTGTGGGAGGAACTCCGGAAAAATTAGTCTAGGACAGTAAAATTGATAAGGTAAAACGATCTTGTGGTAAAAGAAAAGGAAAAAGAGCAGAGAAAGAAAAAATAAATTGGTAGTTGAAGAAGAAAAGATAGGTGGTCAAGGTATTAACTGAGTGTATGCATGGTATAAAAGTCTTGTATGAATTATATTGTCATACGTTTTCTCAGTCTCAACTTTTTTTTTTCTTCATAGACACTGTAGACATAGGAATAACAAACTGAAAATATATTGATATCATAAATTTTATATTTTATTAATATTTTTATATATGAGCGCCTCTTGTAGACATTCATATATACACTTTACAGGTACCATTGAGAAATAAGCCATCCCTTTATATGCTATTTATATATATTTATTGATATAAGAATTGTTGGTTTAACTTCCCAGGAGGTTTGAAATTTTTTTTTAATTACTTATAACACAAATACAATGTCGGAATCGGAAATAAATTTGGAATCTGATTTGGAAAAAGATACGGAGAAGATAATAGGTGCCACGGGTGTAAGTGATGTTGAGAGGAGCAGAAGGTGTAATTTCAGCCAAGGCTATGACAGATAAAATAGAAGATTTAGGGAAACATATGAAAGATTTAAACAGTTAATTAAATCAAATTCGCGCTACAACTCCAACAACCCCAACTAAAAATGTTGAGGAAGTATTTATCACTATTCCTAAAGACGAAAGTAGAAATACATTAACCACTACGCATATACAAGAAGTGAGAGTACGACCAAAGATGGATGTATTGCTGCCTTTTGAAAGTAGTAAAACTTCAGTAGTAAATATCACAGATAATTTTTCGAAAGTGAACTCAAGATTCAAGCATCAGAACTGTAACAACTTCTACAGTATCCCCTAGTTTATATACGCAAACTCCTACTACTACCTTAAATATAGGATATGGGCGACCATATCAACCGCACCAACAGACATATCCGTCACATCAGTACTCACAAACTACACGTCAGACATATTCAATTGACATATTCGTTACCTCAACAAACTATATATAAACCTTATGTACCACCAAATTTGAATAGCTTTGTACCAAATGGACAGAGTATGATAACCCAACAACAGTTTGACAGTATTCAACAATTGTCATTACTGACCCAAACAGTGTCTTTGCTAACAGTTTTAGTCAATAATTCCCAGAAAACCCAAAAGTCTTAGAGCCAAAGAAATTTTCAGTTATGAAAAAGAACCACGATGTTGCACAAATTTTTAGAACAGTTTGAAAAATATTGTGACACAAAATATCCACAGAGCCAAGATCAATGGTTAAGACTTATGGAAAATTATTTGTCTGGAAAATTCCTACAATTATGCAACGTAATAACTAAAACGGTAACAGATTACCTTATGGTAAAACAAGTTTTTATTAGATGGTATAATCAAGAGGAGAAAAGAGAAATGAAAGTAAATTAAGAGCCTATCATTCAGCAAAAAGACAACTTGGAGAGGATGTAAATTTATTCGCTCTACGGTTGGAGCAATTAGGATGTCAGGCATTTCCTGGCGTAAACATGCGAGAGCATGAATCTCTGAGGACAGCTTTCATGCTACGTTTGCCTTTGAATGTACAGATGAAATTAAGGGAATTCATCATTCAAAATGAAATGATCACTCAAAGTAAAGTTCCATGGGAGAGACTAGTAATGTTGGCAGACTCTTATGAGTGAGAATTCCGATCAGATAATGATTCAGTTCATTCATTATACAGAAAATCGGAGAAGAGTGGTCAAACAATAAACCATGAATTTAAAGGGTCTGACATAGAAGTCATCCAAATTGATACTGTTATGTATGTAATAATAAATATTCCTTTATATATATATTTAGTTGGTTTGAAATAATATACTACCCATTGTCGGGTAACAAATTATGAATTTTGAGACACTCTTTCATTCTTCTCTATGTCGTGAAGATCATTAAAACTTAAACTTAAATGTGTTTGATTTGGCGACGATGTATGAGATATATTAAAATATATACTGTGTATAATTAGTGTCTTATACTATTAACAGGTACGTGCTCTCGTGCATTATAACAGATACTATAATTCCACAGGCCAAATGGAGTAAAACCTTAAAACAAGAATTAACACAGAAACCAAAAATGATTAATAAATCACCATCCCAACACATCACAGAATAATAATTAAAAAAAAAAATATTGAATAACAACCACAAAAATTACACAACTAATAATAACCAGAATGAAAAAGTGAGGAAAGAGTTCTTTCATGTTAACAGTTCTTGTAGTCATTGTGGATTAAGAGGACATGTACATACCGAATGTTACAAAAAGCTAGGAATCTGTAGTTACTGTAAAAAGAAAGGTCATATCATAAAGATTGTTGGAAGAGATAACAGAAATACACCTCCAACAGGTAACAGTAAAGTTATTGAATGTCCATTTTGTGGTGAAAACCACCTTGGCATAAATTGCCACTTACAGAACAGGAACAAGGAGAATCAGATGTTGAAAGAGACAAATAATCAGAATCACAATAATCCTGATCGGAATTGAAACCAATCATCTTTACCACAGAGGTTATCAAACCCAAATATTCGTACCTTTGAAAATACCAAGTTACAAACCAACCCATGGGAAACTCACAGAGCTAAACCTAAGGATCATTACATAAAGGATTGTAAAATGTGTGGAAATTCACATTTAGCAGGTAATTGCTCAGAAGATGCAAGAAAGGTAACCAATCAGCAGTGACGAGCCACGCTGCGGAAAAATCAGTGAACCAGAATACTTATGTGGCTCCAAAGATATACTCAGAATCGGAATCGAAAAAGATAATTGAATCCAGCTCTTCAGAACACATGGGATATCTGTATAGAACTTAGAGGACATCCATGTGAGGATGCCCAATGTAATTTTGAAGACGGTTCGGAAATTATAATAAACCTTTGTCAGGATGATGTAGATCCATTGACAGTAGAGGTATCGCTTGATAACGGTAAATCATTTTTAGATGGTATGGTAGATACTGGCGCTGTAAAAATAAACTGAGTACTTCTTTATAAAATCTTTTTTTTTAACCTTTAACCAGAAAATAAAAGCGCACACTTTTTCAAAAATTTAATCCGCAATTAAAAAAAAAATTTTTTAAAGCGCAAATTTTTAGGAGCGCAATAAAATAAAAAATAAAAAATAAAAAATAGAACGCAAATTTTAAAGATGAATTATTTTAAAATTTTATTGTAAATACATAAACAAAAAATGAGAAAGATTTTAATCTTATTTATTCAGTTATCTATGATCTCTTCCTCCTTGTAGCTCACCTCTTGCATTCTGAACAGGGTCATATTCCTTTTCGTAAAGATAAATTTTTCAAAATTGCTGAATGCCATGGCTGCCCTCTTTGGTCTTTGAATATCAGAGCCTTGACTATACAACGTCTCCACGACCGCTGAGCTGGCTAATGGGGTATTATACTTAATAAACAAGTCCACACGGGCCTCCTGGTATTCACACGGAAACAGGTTCCTAGTGAGAGGGGTACTATGGTGAACATTTACTGCAGCCCAGCTATCCAAGGTTTGTCCCAACTTCTCCTCCAGAGGTGTCTGCTGGATTAGAAAAGGTATCAAGAACTCGAATCTTTTTTAAGTTTCATTTGAATATTATGCCAGTGTATTGTGAATATATATATGCATAAATTTTGTATATATATATATATATATATATATATATATATATATATATATATATATATATATATATATATATATATATATATATATATATATATGTATATATATATATATATATATATTGTTACAATTTTATTATAATGTTACAAACCAACCAGGATTTTGCGGGAAGAGATTCCTAATCATGGAAAAATCAAAATTTCTATTTAGTCAAAAAAAGATCTTTTCTACTGTGGAGTTGACAAAAATTCATTTCTGCTGTGCAGTCATCGAAAAACAACTTGTCATTATTGTTGTTCAAAATTTTAGTTGCTGTGGAGTGAAAATTCTGTCGATAAACAACTTCATTGTTGTTATGTGGTAAATTATCTCTACAGCTGTCGAGTCGCTCAAACTTTATTACAGTTGAGTCGAAAAAACACTTTCCGCTGTTTAGTTGGAAAACTTTGATACAGTCGAAAAAATATCTTTCTACTGTTTGTGGATGAAAACTTAACTTCTGTTAAAGTTTGTGGAAATTCATTTACTGCTGTAAATTTGTCCTAAATATTTACTGCAGTTGCGTTGAAGAAGATTCATTCAACTTTGAATAATTAGTCTGCAACCGACATATATTTCACGAAATTAGTGTGGAAAAAGTTCTAATTTGAAGTATTTGCATCACCTACAATTTAACGAAGAGGAGAATTCGAATCAACAATTCATTCGAATTTCTATAGAAAGGGCACAACTTTTCTAACAACTTCAAGAAATAACATCTGATTAAGTTTCAAGGCTGTTTTCAACTTCAATGCATGGTTAGTAGTCCTTCTTTCCTCTGTTAAATTTGTGTGTTTGCATTTTAAATTCCAATATACTTCAAACTTTAATAATTAAATTAATTTATTCAAAATCATTTAAGTTGTTTACATACGAATATTTATATATAAACTATAAATATTCCTGTTTCTTTTTCATATACTTTCAGGAAACCAAAAGCCAATTTGAGCAATCATTTCTTTTTGGAATTTCCGGGTTTTCGAATCTCCGTACTGTGTTTTATGTGGTTTTCATTTGGAAGGTGAAATTGGGTTTATATTAAGAACGAACAAAGTTTACATCAATATCCAACCTTTTGTAAATAAAACTTAAAACTTTTAAGTTTCTTCTTATATTTATTAAACCCCATATTAAATCGTACTTAGATTTTAATATTTTAGAAAAGTTGTGCAACACTTTTCTATTTCAGAAAAGTTTTGCTTTTCTTTCAATCTACGTTTAACCCTTTTCTGTAATTTATTTCTGGAATCATCTAATAATTCCCTTTCAAATCTAGTTTCTATAAAAAACAATATTTTTCGTTCAACTAATTTAAGTTTAAACGTAAGTTCTTTCTGTTTGCAAATTTCGATCTTCGTCAAAATTTTCAGTTTTGCACTTTTGTGTCAAAATTTATTCCGTTAAACTTTGTTCCTACTAACTATTTGCAAGCTTTAATTTTACTAATTTTAGAATTGCATTGATCCTTTTGAATTCAATCAAGTGCAAGTATAAGCGTTTAAGCACAAGTGCAGGTTTATATTTCTTACAAAGAAAGTAAATATTGGTTTATATATATATATATATATATATATATATATATATATATATATATATATATATATATATATATATATATATATATATATATATATATATATATATATATATATATATATATATATATGAAAATTTTTGTATGCATATTTTGATATTTAATCTTTTCATACTTTTTAAAAAGGTTCAAAACAGCTTTTGACTCCCTCTTCATATTTAATAATTCCTTTCAACTTAGTCTTCAGGTACCTTGAAATATGGCAGAAGCAAGCGCAGCAGCAACTTCATCCATTTTAGACTCGCTCGAAGACACCATTTTAAGTGACTTGGGCATAGCAGAGGTAACCAACACCTCAGAGGAAAAGAAGAGTCTTTTACAAGCCATTGAGGAGAGAGTCAGACCTTTGAGATGCTCCAGAGGCATCGTAAAGCGAAAAATAACCTTATTACTTAAACCTTTTACAAAAGAACCTCGGGAAGATGATAATCCTTCTCTTTTGGAAACCTATATTGGAAGAAGTAAATCTCCGACTAGAGGAGGTGAGACAATATGATCACGAAATAGAGTCCAAGATATGTGAGTCTGAACTCATGAAGTGCGACCAGACTCTCTTAAATGAAGAAGTGGTCAATTCTACAAATTACCATTTACAATTACAGAGAATTATTCATGGGATTAGGCCGCATTCTAATGTCTCACCCAAAGAGTCAGCCTCACCTTCTACATTCACAACAAGGAGATCACATATCAAGAGAAGAA